>MU227299.1:116847-138444 GCA_018584345.1 Thuja plicata
TATGGACACAGTCCTGCTGACATAGGTCCTTAACAAGTTTTGTTTGTTTGTTCTTAGTAACAAAGTGTTTTGATTGAATTGGTTTTGATAACTTGGAATATCTCAGACACAGATAGATTATCAGACTATTTCTGGATTAATGCCTATCCTTGGGGCTATAGATTCAAATATAAGCTAAGATATCATAAAAACAAAACACAGTAAACTGCCTTACAGTTCACATGCAATTCAGACAAATTGCCTTACAAGTTATCCTGTCACCTCAAATATATTGTATCAAATCCTTAATCAAAGCAGTATGCTCCTTAAAATTACTTACAAAACTTAGTCCTTTCCTTAAAAGAAACTTGTAAGTAATCAAATGGTTACCTTATAACCAGAATGCTACAGAATACCTTGTAAACTTAGCATAGAAAAGCATACACAGAGAATAAAAAGACAGCAACAGAGGAGAGTAAAATTGCACCGTATATTATTTATATGATCCAGCTTTTTCATACAATGAAAGATTACATAGCTTCAAAAGATAGACACAAACCAGAATATCTGAATTCTGTAGTATATTATCTCTTTTCCAAAAAAATGTTCCAACATCAAAAGACCTCTGCAAATTACAACTCTTATCTATATACAGGGTTACTGATCATCTTGGAATCCATCAGGATGCAACAAGCTTCGGATGATCTTAGAAAACCTAACCCTAAAGTACAGAGAGACAAAAGAGAGAGAAAAAATGGTGAAAGGACCAAGCCCTGATAGTATTTATGTTGAATCGAATAGCTGAGCTTGCCTACTCACCTACATTCTCCTTTTACAATAACTATCCCTCATGTCTCGAACAGTGCAATGCCAAACTTTCACTTCACTCATCGTTCAGGAATTCCTCATCTACCACAGACTTCCTTTCTTGGGTGTAATCATAACTTCCCATGCTTTCACTTCATCGTCTGATAGCTGCCTAAAGTCTTGAATACTCAGTACCTGCACCCTTGTGCTTGTCCCATCTAGCATCAGCGATGTACATCAAGTGGGAACTTGTTGACATTAGTCTCTGCTGCAAAGACTTCATACAATATTTTATTGAATCTGTGCACATCAAAATCTTCTCGCTGCACTTTGTGAAATCTCAGCCATAACTCTGCTCATTTACAACACCTTGAACCTCTTTTCCTTACCGATATTGAAACAAATCTATCTCAGATATCAGCTGATTGTTCTGTGCACAATTCCTGCAATTAAGAACTCTCTGATCAACTCGGAAAACACTGCAAGCCGAGCAAAAATCTTTCTTCTGCAAACTGAACAACCTGGGCTCTGAACATACGATGAATGCAAATGAATGCACCATCAACTCCTTTAATAAAATCTTCTCTAACAGTTCATGAGTTCTATCTGCACTGCTGCTACATTTTTCACTTCTGGGAAGATGCTTGCGAGTGAGCGACACACCCCTGCTGTTCAACTGGTTGCATACTTGCCATCCAACCTCACTTTACTTTTGACCCTCTGTGAGTGAGTGACGCAATGTTTTTGGACCTCATTTCATGTTTGTTGCATACTTGTGCCACTTTTATACTTTTCTTTTTGATACCTGCGAGTGAGCGATGCTTTCTTCACTGGCAGCTCGTCGCACCCCCGCGAGCTAATATTTCATATCACCTGAATCTCGGCGACTGAGTGACATTCAATTTTTCACTGCATACTCTATCTAGTCGCATACTCACCAACTTAACATTCCTTCCTTCATCTTATGCGTGGGTAGGCGACGACATCTATTTTCTGCTTAGTCGCCAACTCGCGAGCCGTTTTCCTTTTATCTGAATTGCCTGGCGAGTGCGCGATGTCCTTACTTTTTCCTCATCGCATAGTCACAAGCTAACATTCTTTCACCTTTATGGAATGGCGACTAAGCGATGACCTTCCCTTTTTAACGCATCACATACTCGCGAGCTGACACTTGACCATCTCAAAACATTGGCGAGTGCGCGATGACGCTGAACAATCACCCTGGTCGCTCGGTCGCGGACCTTTAAGAACCTTGAAAACTACATGTGCAACTGAGCGATGCAATTTCTCATCAGCATTTTATGTCTTTGTTGCATACTCACACTGCACAATACAACATGAGTTAGTACCTACGCGAGTGGGCGACCGCTAAAATATGACCTCATCATGCACGTAAAGCTTGACCTCCAAAAGACATCGTGACTGCGCGATATACCATTAAAACATCTCATCGTGCACTCACGCACAGATCATAACTAGACATAGGCACATAGTGACTGCGTGATGACCTCTCATAACCACTCGTCGCCAACTCACGCAACCTAAGGACACTTGACAAAATAGATCGCGATTGCGCAATGACCCTTGAATGGCAACTCATCGCCCAGTCGCACAACATAAAAACATTGACAAAACTCATCACGACTGCGTGATTCAAATATAAAGCACATGCCTTAAGTGGATATAAAAAGTAACTTTGAAAAAGAACTTGCCAAGACATGGGGTTCAAAATATAACATTTATCATTTGGATTAGCCTAGGGCTTTCAGGGTTTTATAAATTTGGTTAAGTGTAAACTTGAAAACCTGAAAACATGACACTGGGAAGGCTGAACTGAACAAGAGATAACTAAAGTGGAGACACCAGAGCACAAAGAACTGGACAAGGAGCTAGAAAGACTGCCAAAACAAGAAATACAGCCAACACAACTCTTTCACTTTTAAGAGTAACTCTTCCTTCTTATCCCCTTTATCATTATTTGGCTTTAGAACTAAAGCAAAGCCTACTCCATCTTCTTCCTCCAATGTTTGTAAGAAATCTTTGTCACCTACTAAAAATATGTTAGGACCCTCTTTCTTCACTTTGCCTTCTTCCAAGATTGACTGAATCTTAAAAATTACTCCATCTTTCTTAAATGAATAGGAGTTCTTAGCTCCATCATGCACTGCAGCTTGGTCAAACTGCAAGGTCTACCCAACAATAAATGACAAGCATCCATGGGCTGGACATCACACAAAAATCTATCCTTATACCTCCCTATGGAAAATTCTACCCAAGCTTGGTCATTAACTAACACATGTTGATCTTTATTCAACCTAGTAACTCGATAAGGGTTAGTATGAGGAATCTTTTTCAATTTTAACTTTTCTACAGCTTCCATAGAAACTATGTTATCAGTAGAAACAAAATCTATGATAACTTTATAGACCTTACCTAGTACCTTGAATTTGACTCTAAATAGAGATATTCTTTGGCTGGGTTCTTCTTTGATGGGTTCCTTGAGGAGTGCTCTTCGAATCATCAAGTTCTCTCCTATTTTAGAATCTAGGGCTACTTCTACTGTCTTGCTGCTAGAAGACTCTTGTTGGACATAATGTGTTCTCTTCTCTCCTCCTTGTGATGTAGAACTCTTCTCAGGACACCTATAAGCTGGATGCCCAAAATGTTGACAGTTATAACACTTCATTGAAGAGAAATAAGATCCTCTTCCCTGATTATTGGTCCTTCCTCTTCAACCATTACTTGAACCTCTTCCTCAGTATTATCCCCCTCTTGTGTTACTGGATTCTCCTTGGTTCTCATTGAGCTTGGAATCATTCTGATTTCTAGCCTTAGAGTTTCTTCCACCAAATCCTCCTCTGTGATTTCTATTTTCTCTTCCTCTTCCTCTGCCATTTGTGTCTTGCTTCTTTTTGAACGTCTCCTCTACTTTGAGAGTGAGCTGATAGCATTGGTGTACTGTCTTGGGACTTAAAAGACTAAGTTCTTCTTGGATAATCTACTTGAGACCATTAAAATATCTAGCCAATTTTATACTCTCTTCTTCCATTACATGGGATCTTAAGCATAGCTTGTGAAATTCTTTAGTGTAGGTACTGACTTCTAAGTCTTTTTGTCTCAGATTTTGTCTCTTCTTGTGCAACTGCACTTTATAATCCTTAGGGAGATAATTTTCCCTTATCTTAGCCACCATGCCTTGCCAACTAGTTATGGGGTTCTTTCCTTCTTTGGTCCTTTCATCTTGGACAAACTTCCACCATGTGAGAGCAGTTCCTCTCAACCTTGTTTTAGCTATTCTAACCTTCTGAGCCTCGGTCACATTATCACAGTCAAAGTGATTCTCCAATCCTTCTATCCATTCCATGACTACTTCTGGTTTCATCTTGCCACTAAATAAAGGCACACCTTCTAAGGACTTACCATTCATTGCCTTCAATGCTCTCAAGAATGACTCTTCTTGAAGCACAAGGTCAAGTTCTGGAACTATGTCTTCCTCAGCCATTGTTTTGTCTTTTTCATCAGCTTCCTTCATCCTTTCACTGACTACTACAGTCCTAAGCTACACTTCTTCCAAATTGGCAGCCATTTTGGCCAACTATTCCTTTAGGATTCTATTCTCCTCCTTTTTCTCTTCCACATCTTTTGCGAGTTCCGCATTGGTCACCATCTTGGATGATTCAACAAATGTTCCTGCAGATAACATCCAAACAACACATGCCCAAATATTTTAGGGCTCTGATACTAATCTGATGTGGGACTAAAGTCTTGTTGCTACTACAGAGTTAGCTTGGCTCTGTTCTGAGATCTTTCTCCTAGATCTCTTAGGGTATTCACAACCCTAAACTGAGGGAAGTCACTATCATCTTTACCTCCCCTTCAAGACTTGGTCCCCATCAACATGTTATTCATCTTACTCACTGAACCTACACAAAATAGATTCATTCTACTCACTCAATCAATGTTTTCATAACATTGATTTTATTCTCTTCCCTAGCCAGACTATTACTGATCTCGCTTAGGGTAAGATCTCTAGACTCGTAATTGTTTCTTCTCTTACCAAAAAGAAAAAGGAAACTATGTACAAGGGCTCCTCTCGAGTTCCATCCCAACACATGATTCTCACCATGGATTCAGGAATCTTGAGGGGCCATTAATGTTTACAACCCAAAATAGGTGAAGAGATAACAACTTGAAAAATAGAAATAAATTAAACTAATCTACTTGCATGCAAAATGAACAACAAAGGATGATATTCACTAAACACACAGTCTGCAACTTCTCATTTCTAGAAAACAAAATCAAACAATACAATAATCTGCAACTCTGTAAATTTTTTTTCTCTGCAACCTCTACTACTTCTAAATGAAGGCTTGGGATGTTTTTATTAACCACCCCATCATTGGAACAACCTTAACTGCCCACTCATTCATAAGCATCTCTTTAGGAACTGTTACAACTGCCCATACTATCCATTAAAGAAAAGATCCACTTTTTACGGGCCATTACAACTGGATTCACCGAGTGACAGTAATGCAAACCGAGCACTAGTGTTAATCGGGTGCTAGTGTTAACTGAGTGCCAGTGTTAACCAAGCTCCAGTATTAACTAAGTTCCAGTTTTAACTGAGCTCTAGTGTTAACTGAGTTCCAGTGTTAACTGAGTTCCAGTGTTAACCGAGTGCTAGTTTTAACTGAGTGCCAGTCCTACCGAGTAGCTTATCAAAGGTTCTTGATGCCTTGGTTGGATTTATAGAGGCTTACAAACTACCTCACACACACAAATAAAATAAACCAACTAAGCAACTAGAGTGTTTTTTTATCAACTTGACCCATTTTTCCATTCGATCATTACAAGAGTGAATGAACAAAACACTTTACAAACCAACAAAACTAATCTAAGATTTCTTAAGGGTCTTTCACTCTGACTCACGCTAATCAAATTTTCTTCTTTGGTCCAAAGCCTTGGAAGTCAGATACCATTTGAGCTTATAATCGGTTCTCGCCTAACACATAGTAGGTCCTTACAATCTCAATCATGTTTACATGAATACTTGTGCTAAGGTGATTTGTGGGGCTATATGCCTCAATGTGCTTGCACATACACAAAGGATGTATTCAGATGAAAACCCTCACTAAGAACCTTAGAATAAAAGCTACTCGGTTCACCCCTGAAAGCATGACAATCCAATACAAGGAGAATATTAACCTCCCCAAGACACTTTCCATATCGTGCCTTCCTAAGGTTTGGAGTTGACTAATACTACATTCATAACCTATTGAGTGGTTGGCAGTGGTTGTATTCTGATTAGCTCTTGAAGTGTTCCTCAGTTTGTGAGTGAGGATTTTCATGCTCTGTCAATTCCTTAGGGTAGGAACTTGTTATGCCCTACATACTCATCCCTACATTTTGTAGGAAAAATGTTGGTTCCCCCTTTTCTATTTTTCTCTTTCCCTTGGTTTCTTTTGTTGCCTCTATTTTCCCTCCAAGCTTTGCTCCTGCGAGGGTTTTTTTCTTTTTTTTCTTATCTTCTTGTGTCTTCGGAACCTGGTCCCAGAGTTTGTTTGTTCTTTTGAGTCAGCCGGATCCTAGTCTCTGGGATTCTTTGTCATTATGTCTTCTTTGGTGAGAAGATGTGACTACTTGGAATCCTCGGGCTCAGAATCTGGAGGTCTGCTTTTTTTGGAGTTTGCAGGAAGAAAGCAACACATTTTTACCCTAAGGGTATAAATAGAAGTTACTTGTCATTTTCACATTTACCGTGATCAAACACTTAGAGAAATTAGAGAAATTCAAAGGTGATTAAGGCAATCTAAACAACATTTTTCTCCCCGTGCTTAGTGGTTGATTAAACAATGATTTGCAGTGCTTGTTCATTGTTACCCAAAGGTTAATTTGTTGCAGGGCACCTCCCATGCTCATCTTTCTTGTATACTCTGTGTTTCCAGGTAAGCCTTCGACTCTTTTCTCTCTGGTTTTTGTTTTCCTAGTTTTCTTGCTTGTTCGCTTGTTTGCTTTGTTCTGCTTCATCTTTTCATTTTTGGTTTTGGTCTTGTCTTCGCCTCCTGTTGGTGGGTTGGCTCTGCGAGAGGGTTGTCTGCCCTTTGTTTAGTTTTAGCTTAGTGCATATTTTGTACATTGTTGTAGAATGTTCTAAGTGATTCTGTATATTGTGTATATATTGTAGTCTTCCTATACATTTCTATATATGTGTCTATTTTTCGTGGTTGGCTTACGAGTTGTGCTTCGGCCCTTGCAGCGCTTTGAACCTCTGTATATTTTGTGTATATTCTATTTATATCCTTCTGTTTATGTTGAGTGTGTTGCACTCTAATGTGTCTAAACCATGTTGTTAAGTTCATTCGAGAGGTATCCTCCACAGTTCAAACTCGGCACCTCGCTGGTTCAAGCCATGGTGAATTTCTCTCTCCTCTATTAGGTTGTCTTGATGGCGAGATTGATTTCCAATGAGTGGGAATTCAAATCCCATCCCATCTGGCATTTACTTCCCTCATGTTAGCCCACTTGTCACCATTAATGCCATTATGCCCCCTGTTGAGTGGCCACATGATGACCCATGTCAGCCAAGTATGGCTCTACACTGGTCACATCAACAACGGCTAGTTCTTCCAGACTCTGGGTGCTGAGAATCCCCTAGATCTTCATCCCATTTTGTCGCCTAACCTTATGCCCCAGAACTCCTGGGTGCTTGTTAGAATCTGATCCTTGCCAACTTTAATATTCTAGGATTTTTGATGCATGCTAACATTTTTTTGAGCAGGTGTGAAATGGTGGTGAGTTCCTTGGAGTCCCTAAAAAAATATAGTTTTTATCATATCATGTATTAACGGTTCTCCGGTCTTGCAGGTTGCAGATAGATTGATCAAAATGTCTGAAGTGATCACTCCTCCTGATAGCCCAGAGTTGCCAACTACCTCCACTTGGGCAGCTACAAAAACTAAGGCCGAAAAGATGCTGGCCAAATTACCGCTATCTTCCAAGTACCTGAAGGAGGGTACTCTTGTATGGTCCAAGGTGGAATCTAAGTTGCAAGATATAATAGATACAGAGCCTGGACTTTGGGCTGAAATGCAGGGCTTAGTCCAAGCCATCTACCAATAGATGACCACTGGAGATGATATGGAAGAATACTTGGCTGCCTCCGAGATTATTAAATTTGCAAGTTTTCCCTACTTGGTGCAAGCACCAGAGCTAATACTCCAACTGGAAATGATCTACAACACCTCCACTCGGGTTGTCTTTCTCATCGATCCCCGACCGTTACACTATCCAGTGGCTATCATCAATCTGGATGCAAAAACTTTTGCTTTAGGGCTGGGGATTCCTCAATTCAAGGGAGTCGTGGTTCTCTCACATGCCATGTCATTAAAGGAGTTCAAAGAAGCTTCCCTTATCTCTTGGCAACATCTCAATACCCATTGGCTGAAGTCCCTGAGAAGGGACTATAAAAAGATGAAGTTGGAGATCCCCCGTGGGGATTTTAAACAACCTATCCAAGAAGGCATTATATTTCTATGCAGGCCCTTTAGAGAGCCCCATGTTTGGGATTTCTTGGCATAAATGTATTACTTCCTCTATTGCATCACCACCCATAGTCAGACCTTAAATTGGGTGGCCATCATTGCAAACCATGTGGACGTGCAGCTGAAGAGCGTCCTCCCAACCTCTAGGTTCCACATGACATCCTACATACTATGGGCACTAGCCCAACAAAGACCTACCTTTTAGGGTTTGTAGATGATGGGCATTCTCAGGAACGAGTCTGACCAGTTGACACCATGTGCTCATTATCCCCAGGTCCAGTGGGAACTCAGTTTCCCAAATTTTTGTAGGGTAAATGATGCCTTCATTTACCAAAATATTTTGACACTTACTCGGGACTACAGATATCGATTATCGCAAGAGGCGATGAACCTGGTGAGTACTTATGAAAATTACTTTATTTAATTCTAGCAGCACACATATATTCAGGTGACTGGATTCTCCGGGAATCCCTATCTTCTTCCTTGGTATTGTGGGGATATAATTATTCTTTTAGAGTTCAACAGACAAATTCTGGAGCTGTATGCCCTTCTTCACATTGAAAAAGGTTACCAACGTTCCATTCCCAATCTCTTGCGGGAACTATTCTTGTAGTCTTGCCACAACAAAGGAGGCAGACAATGAACTGAAGAGTCTGGGACTGGTAGAATTCCACCATACCATAAACAATTTTGATCCATTGGGTAAGATAGCATTAGCACTTCCCCGAGCGTCCCCTCCGCACAAAGATGATATTGAAGATTTCTGGGTGGATGGCCAGGATAGTTTTGATCTTTGGGCCTGCCAACTTTCACGGATATCTAAAGGCTTGATGAAATCCCTTGACCTTTGGGGTTTCCCGAAGGGTTTTTTAGATGACGGGTCACTAGAGGACCCATTGTACAAAGAATAGGGGTTAGATAAATTGGATCTCCCTCTAGTGGATTGGGCCACCCCAGAAGATTTAATAATTGAGGGAGTATGCTGCCCCATTGTAGAAAATAGTCACAAGTATTTTGAGCGAGTGTGTCCAAGGAGCACCCAGAAAAGACCAATTGTTCAGAGGTCTGCTTCGACCTCCGGAGCCACAAGACCCAACACAAGAAAGGGGAAGGAGATAGAAGATACCCTGGCCTGGGTGCTTCCCAAGGGTTCGCTCCCCATAATGGTGCAAGTAGAAGAGAAAATGGAGGCGTCAAGGCTGACAAGCCCAAAAATAAGCGCGCAACTATCTCAGGGCCTCCTCGCAACTCTAGTGGCATCTGCTCACCCGACGGGATCCTCGTCATTGGCCACACTAATAAGCAAGAAGACATTCATTGAGGTAGAGTATGCAAGTATTCTAGACGCCAGGGCCCCACTACAAAGAAATAAAAAGTAGAAGGTGAACCCTACCCCAAGAATAGATGCGGGCCCTAGTATGCCTAATGTTCCCCCAGTAGACATCAGTTTGGATTCCCCCAAACTTGAGAATATTTCAGATACCTTTCCCCCGCATGATGAATTTGATGATATCTTTAGGATGGATGAGCTCATGAACCTACATGGGGATATAGATCACATGGTGGAAGAGATCACCGCTCAAGAAAAAGAGGAGATCCCCGCTGAAAAGGAGGTCCCAGTGCAAGAAGCTGCCACAGAGTAGGAAGTCTAGGAAGAAACACAAAAGGAGAAAGACGAGCTGAAGAAAAAGCTAGTCCAAGAGATAGAGGATGAACCGAGGAAAATAGAAAGTGAGCAACCAACGACTGGGAAAACTAGACCCACGGGATCAACCGTACCCCCATTCATCATGCTCCAAATGCCTTTGGTTACTCTGGGTGACCAAATGCCCCGGAGTACATTCGAGGAGGTGATCACAGCAGCCCAAACATTGAACCTAGGCTAGACACCTCCACCACCTTTGGAAGACATTCCAATGGAGGAAGATACCCTAAAAAAAGATGCTGAAGTAGAACAACAACAATAGGATGAGGGGAGAACCCCTGAGGATACAAATGTTAATTCGCTTGATGCTGAGAAGGATGGGGAAATCCCCAAAAATATAGGTGATGCTAATATCGGTGGAGGAGAAACCCCAGACATTGCAAAAGAGGATGCCAACATGGCAGAAAATATTGAGGCCTCTGGAGAGAAAGAAAAGGAGTAGGAATAGGGAAATGAAAAAGAGCCCGATGACACTATAGATACCGAGAATGCACTGTTAGATTCTGAAGGGAATCCCAGTACCCAAGCCTTGACAGCAAATCCACCCCAATGGCTGGTGGAATCTAGAAAAAGGAAGGCCACGGTGGTAGCAACATGTGTTCCACTCTCCCTGGCCAAGATGATGGCCTGAAATGCAGAGGTCAAGAAGCCTAAGAAGGCCCATATAGTCCATACCCTCCAGACTGGTCCAGTAGGAAGTACAGTTGTGAAAATTGAAACACCTCTCTCAGATGCAAATGCAACGGCGATAAGGCTCAAGGATTATACTATCACAGAGGTAACATTGGGGAGGATAGATAACCAGGGTGAGTTAGACCTGCTGAGGGAGGCCACCAAGGTGGTGGAGGCCCGATATGATAAACAGACCCAGAAGTTGAAGGAGGAAAGAGAAACTAATGCAAATCTCCTCGGACTTCTGATAGAACTCACACAGCCCCTGGCCGAGATCCACCTGGAAGCTTCTACTGCTGGATTACCACTTGCATAGGGTGATGTGGATACTCTAAGGGGCATGAAGAAGAAGGCGTAGGCTATGGATGGGTGGATCACCGAGCAGATAGTTGTTGTAAGGCAATTTTTAGTGGTGTTGCTCCTGGATCTCTATCAGATCAGTAATCTCCTTAGTCAGGCGAACGTCTCTGCTGTCTTTTGGGAGAAAGAAAAGTATGATAAATGGAAGGCCGGGTTGGATGAGGTCTTCAATGCCAAGGAAGAATCTGTCACTAAGGAAGGAATTTTGGGGGAAGAATCATATGACTCCCTTCAGGCCCAATACTCCAGACTTGGCCTCAAGATTGAGGTATGCAAGCAACTGGTTAAGGCCCTAAGAGAGAAAGTAATTGCGGCCCAGTATCCTTTGGGCCTATTCAAGATATTTGTGGTAAGGGTGTCATAAGTCCACCCTTCACCATCGGAACATGCACCATGGAGAATTATGTCCTCAGTAAATATGATGAGTTCATGGAGTCCCTATACCAGTCTACCGGGGACTTTGATGGAGGAAGGTTATCAAGATTATCTAAGATGATGCTCCAGGCACATGATGCCGTGAAGATAGTAGATGAATTCCAAAATGGGGCCAAAGAAGTTGAAGAGAGGCTTGAAGCTGTCTGTGGCCGGTGGGACGGTATTAAGGATATAGATGAGGATGGAATAAGACAAGTTTTGGAAGCATTTAAAAATAGTAAAGGGAAATAAGGTTCTCTGAATTCTTGAGATTTTCACTAGCACGATGCATTCTTTGACCATTCTTTATTCTTGGAGCACAAGCTCCCAGATCCTGGAGTCCCAGATCCAATGATTTTTTATTCTTTTGATGACCCACGTCGAGGTTCCTCAGAGCCGACTGGTCATTATCAGGAAGTTAATAGGGGTGTCAAAACGTAGGTGACCTCAGCAAGGCACGTCAACTCGAGGGATGGTTCTGACAGATGGTCTTCCCAAGGCGCCACTCCAATATAACACCTGGTGCATCAGAGACATTGAGCCACTTTTACATTGATGAGGCATGTAGCTGTGATCCCTGGGGGATTGAATTTCTTCTATTCTCCCTCTGGCTCTCTTCTCGAGGCCAATTCTTCCATACCTCTTTTCTTGTCTTCTTCTGCTGATTTGTCAAACCTCTGCTCTTCTTGAGGTTGTTGTAATGTGGTGCATGTAGTACCGGCCACTGTAAATTGTAATTTATTATTGAGTGTAAAGTTAAGTTAGGTTAGTTTTAGGGAAAACATCTGTGTATAAATAACAAGTCCGACCTCATTCCAAGGGTTGGAAGAATTGATGATTTTACAGTTCATAGCTATAGCATTTCAAAAATTTTATTTCTTGTAGTTGTAGAGCTCAATTCTCCTTAGTTCTCAGAAGTTCTTAGTAGATAGATGCTTCCTTGGAGCCATTATTATACACACCAGTGATGCTGGAAAACCATTAATGAAGAAGGAAGGATTCTCACAATGTTGTTGTTGGTCTTCTGATCTCTGAGTTAATACTCTTTTGTGCCATATGTTTCTAATGTCCCTTGCTCTAATATTTTAAGTAGATTAACGACCTTCTTTTCCCCTTGCTATTGAATATGTATGAATTGATGGTTCTGTATGCATTTAATATTTAGTGTAGCATGTTAGAGCTTGGTTGATGTTTTAAATATATTTGAACAACTATAGATAGAATGGAATACTTCTAACCCTGGCATATCTTTTGAAGTTTCTTTGGTAATCCAAATGCTTGTAAGAAACCCTGACCTAACGAAATCCCCAGAGAAGACGAGCCAAGAAAACTAGCTATCCCCCTGAACAAAATAGTCACACTCCCAACTTAGCTCCCGCACTGTTGAGACCCGACTCTCATGTGCTTGAAGGCCTAAAGAATATTTTCCCTAGACAACTTGTATAGGAAAAGTTGGCTGGTACCCTAGTAATCGATGACAACTTACACTTTGTTGGCAGATCGGTCACAAAGTCCTGTCAACAGAAACTGGCGCTAGAAGGAGGGCATGAGCTTGTCCCCTTCTGAGGATTTAGATTTTACACCGCCTAAGGGTTCCCAAAGCCATAGTTTTAGGAAGAAGACCTTTAGTGGGATTGGATCATTTTCACCTGCCTGATTTGAAAGAATCCTTAGATCAGCCCCTAATCCCAAAAGGTTTGTCGAACTCGAGCCTCCTACTCAAAAGAAACGGACCCCGCAAACCAAGCCAGCCAACATTGTCTAGGGATCTACTACATCTTAGAATACCCAAGTTTCCCAGACAACCTCGGGGACTAATGATCAGTCTAGCCAAAATCCAACACCCCTGATGGCTACATACTTTGGTAACATCGGGTCCCCAATGAGACAGTTTTCAGGTGCAACCAACGATCTTCCCACGCACCCAAAAAAGATCTGCCATCGATATGAGAACTTAGGCTCATGAACTACATAAGAGCATCTGCAAGCATATAAAGATGCCATGAACCGACACCGAATTCAACATCAAGATGTTGTGACCCGGATGTTCCCTCAATCTTGGGGAAAGAATGAGTTAAATTGGTACCTTAACTTTCCGGCCAACTCCATCAGCAGTTGGCAGGATATGGAAGATGCATTCCTTATGGCTTTCCGTGTACATGTAGACCCAACATGGTCCCATAGCTAGTTTATCTCTATTAGGAAGGAACCGAATGAACCCCTTGTAACATTCAACCATCGGTTCCAACGTGCCTTGAAGTAGTGCACGAGTCCCTTCATCCCATCCGTGGATGTAACCATCCAGACTTACCTTAATGTGATGGACCCTTTCATTGCCACTCTCCTATGGAGAACCACTGCCCCCAATGACTGAGACACTCTGGAAAAGGTTTACAACCTAGCCTTGGAGTTGTCTCATGGTTTGAACAAAGCTCCTGGAGGGATTGGGTAGAGCATGCCTTTCAACATGATACCCGACAGAACTTTTTATGCTAGGGGATACAACCCCAATCAGGCAATGGGTGCCCCAGTGATGGCCATGAATCCCCCACCACCGCCGATAGACCAATATGCCCAATATATATACCCATCACAAGAACATACAACACCAGGTCTAGAATTTGTTCCCTAGAACCAGCCGTAGCAAACACAACAAATATCAACACAACCCACCAGAGTACCCTTCTTCTAGTCATCCACGGCTAGAGGATTAATATCGTTGACTCTGGTATCTATTGCTGCCTTTTTTGGGAACCAACCGCAACAACCGTCACATTGTGACATGAACACCCAAATTTCTATCGAGGTTGAATCCCTCCGACAATTTTTGTCCTCACTGACTGTGGACATGGGACAGCTGAAGGCGGGGTATTTTACACCCCACAACCCCAATTCCCAGAGAGGGAATATCTTCTCTGGCCAACGAAATACCAATTCCAGAGGAAGGAATTACAACAATAGGCCTCAACCCAACCAACAATAATGGAATAACAACGCAAACACCAGAGGTCCTCCTTCGAACCAAAACACCACGTAGGGCAGTGCTGGACCTATCTATTTCACACCGGTCACAGAACTCCAACCCCTGACTAACTGGTGTAGATTGCACGACACTGGCTCTTATTCTGAGGTGAACTATGCCACAGTAGAGAAGGTCATCATGATCTCCTAGCTAGACAGACAATAAATGAATGATCCTACTCCCCCAGAAACACCTATGCAAGAGCCCAGTCATGGTGCCTTCACCTATGAGACTGTCTTCTTTGGGACAGACAAGGAAGACAAAGAAGAATCTGAATTGCAGGGGTTATTTGATTAATCTATTCCAGCCTTTGAGGCCAATGCCTTCACCAACCCACAGGATCCTTACAACACTCAAAGTCAGGATGGTAAAGGACCAGTTTACATGCCTACACCTCCCAAAGATACCCCTCCCCAAGATAACACAACTGATCATTCCTTCCTGCCAAAAGGATCTAGCTCTAACCAAGCTAAGGATCCGACCGAGGGAAGCCAACAATTACCAGGGGGGAGGTTTGACATCACAAAGGAGTTAGAACAAACTACCACCTCCATGACCTTGATGGAGGTTTTCCTAAACTGTCCTAAGTAGAGGAAGTCTCTCCTAAAGCTCTTGGGAAACTCGAAAGCTGTCATTCGCCCACCAAAGACTGTCACTTTTGACGATGCCAACGCAACTGTCTTTCAGGAAAATAATGGGGATCCTCCCTACTTACTAGGTTTGAACATACAAGGGAAGAACCTAGACAATTTATTAGTAGATTCTGGTGCTTCGGGAAACTTCATGCCCTTATCAATATGCTAGAAGCTTGGACTCCATCCCACTCCATCCAAAGGTGCAATAGTTCAGCTGGACAAAACTACTGTAAAAATGATAGGTGAGCTGAAAAACATCTGGATTAAGCTCATCCAAGACCCCATGATAGCAAGCATCATAGACATCCAAGTGGTGGACATCCTGGAGACTTACGATATGCTATTGAGTTAGAATTGGTCTAAGGCCCTTAATGGGTATTTCTCCACTGACGTTTCCCACTTGCGGCTCCCCGGGAGGGAGAATCTGACCAGATCCAGGTAGAAAGTGAGCCCATGATGAAATAGGCCCTCACCAAAGTTAGGAGGGTGAATGAAGTCCTCTTCTCTAAGACTTCCCTTGGGGTGTACCAACCCCTAGAGATCCTCATGTTTGTTTTCACCCTGGGGAAGATCCCATAGTCTCTCAGAGAATCCAGGACCTGGACAAAAAGTTAAGAGGTGAGGTTAACTCACAGGGTATCACAACAACTCCTACTACACTCTTGTCCAACACTTGGTGTTAGGTGCATTATCAGAAACATTCAAAACTAGAGTGTGAGCCTTGCATTACTGTTGCTACCCGCCATATCAATGCCCTTTGGGGGAAGAAACATGAAATAGATTTGCCTGGACCCAACATTCATCCTGACGGTACTCCCATGGTGCCGCCTGTCCAGGGATCCCAACCATAGGATTCTCCAGTAGAAAACCTCACCCACGTGACATTAGAGCCAGAGGAAACTCCTCCCAACCTTCCCATAAATAATCCAAAGGCCACTTCACCTTCCCAGCCCCAGACAATGAACAATGACTTGTGGACCCTTAATTTTGACGGGTCCCAGTCTAAACAAGACTGTGGGGCTAGAGTGGAATTGATTAACCCGCGAGGGAAATCCTTCCTCACATCTTATAGGCTGCAGTTCAACTTCATGAATAATGTCATAGAATATGAGGCTTTGGTCCTCGGACTCCTATTTACACTAAGAAAAGGAATCACCCACCTCCGGGCACTGGAAGATTTAGAGTTGATCATTAAGCAGGTCCGGAGCCAATACACTTGTCATGATAAATGGTTGGCCTCATACTATAATTAGGCATGGAGCCTCATCAATGATTTTTATGCCTTTGGCATTGAACTCATTCCCCAGAAAAGAAACTACGTTCCGGATGCCCTTGTCGTATTCGCCAACACCCTTGAGCCAATGACTGGCTCCTGTCTCCAAAAATTTTATGTTGAGATGGTCCCCACCCCATCTATTCTAGACAATGTCACCCACTTTCAGGTCTTTGAGGATGATCAACATATCTTGGCCTTTATGGCCAATTTTGGTGTCTTCGAGGACCAGATAGTGGAAGAAAGAGATCACAAAGATACCAGGCAGGGTGAAGAAGATGATGGGATCATAAACTTGCCAACCAACACCATCCCTAAGGGGATGGTAGCACTAGAATGTATCTTTGACTCAGACCCTCAGGGCCAGGAGAAGATATCCTCCTCCTTAGAGGGAGGAAAATTATAAAAAGTTAACATCGGCCAGGCCGGTGAAGAAAAATTGGTACACATTGGCACCTCCTACTCCCCAGAAGAGAAGGAGAAGATTCTTGTGGTTCTCCAAGAATACATTGATGTAATTGCATGGGGGTATGAGGATCTAAAATCCTATGACACATCCATCATGACCCATACCATCCCACTAAAACCCTATGCTAATCCCTTTTGGAAAAAGCAAAGATTGGTAAACCCACTGATCAAGCCTTTAATTCATCAAGAGGTTTAGAAATTGTTGTCAGCTCGGATTATCTTTCCTATCTGGCACACTACTTGGGTTGCCAACCTCATCCCTGTGAGGAAGAATAGTGGAAAGATCCACCTTTGCATGGATTTTTGAAATTTGAACAAGGCATCTAAGAAGGATAATACCCTCTCTACTTGTTGGTTGAGGTATTGCACATCGTGAATGGATCACAAATGATGTCCTTCTTAGACGGGTACTTTGGGTATTACCAGGTCATGGTTAAGTACGAAGAAAGAGACAAAACAACATTCACTACCAAGTGGGGAACATTTGCATACCAGAGGATGCCCTTTGGCCTGATCAATGTAAGGGCCACATTTAAAAAGGCTATGTGCATTGCATTCGAAGGCCTAGTAAACTGGTGCATAATCATCTACATGGATGATTTGACTGTCTGTTCCTGGAACATGCATGATAATTCCACCCACCTTGCCCAGATTTGTGAGAGATGTCACTGGTATGGAATATCCCTCAACCATAAGAAATGTATATTCAGGGTCACTAAAGGGAAGTTGCTCAGTTATATTGTCTCCGAGAAGGGTATATCTATTGACCTCGAGAGAGTTGAAGTACTGCTAAATCTATAGATGCCCGACAGCAAGAAAGAAATGAGGTCTTTCTTTAGAAATATAAATTTTGTCTGGTGATTCATCATTAGATTTTCCTAGATAGTAAACAACTCAATGAGATGATGAAGAAAGATACAAAGATTGAGTGGAGTCCTGAAGAAAAGTGAGCATTCACCCAGATTAAATAAATGATTGTCGAGGCACCAGTCTTAGCTAGTCTAGACTACTCCTCCCTTTTCACATATAATCCTTTGCTTTTCCGCATTCTACTGCAAAAATTTTGACCTAGAAGATCGAAGGGGAAGAACAAAAAATAGCTTTTATGAGCTCCCCCTTTAAGAATGCCAAAGTCCAGTATTCACCATTGGAAAAGTAGGCCTTTTCTCTCATCCGCACCATGAAGAAATTTAGGCATTACATTCTTCGGAACAAAGTGCACGCTATCATCCTGGACCAGTCTATTAAGTCTCTACTCCTATAGAGTGAATTAGGTGAAAAATGGGGTAAATGGATGGCCATCCTCCAAGAGTACGATTTGGAAATGCAACCCATGAAGATAGTCTAAGGCCAGGGACTATGTAGAGTGATGGCAGAAGAGACTCCCAACATTGAATGCCAAAATTACATAGTAGAGTCCATCACTCAAGATCTGTGGTATACCGACTTGGTATAATTATTGTTGAACAATAGGTGCTCAAAGGGGCTACCCCCAAACAAACATCGTGCCCTGTAGCTAAAAAGTGCACACTTCATGATAAAAAATAGAATACTTTTTTATAGGAACTATGAAGGGGCATACCTCTGGTGCATTGACAAGGACCAAGCTACAAGAATGATTGAAGAATTTCATAGGCAGTTTGGAACCGGGCATGGCTCAGCTAATGCCACTGCCCATCAGATCCTCTGGGCTAGATATTATTGGCCTTGTATCTTTAAGGATGTCTACACTCACATTAGGAGATGCCATACTTTCCAAACAATGGCACATAGTGAGTTGAACCCGGCTATGCCTTTGCAGCCGGTCTTTGAAGCTAGACCCTTCACACAATGGGCACTTGAATTTATCGGGGAAATCAACCCCAACTTGTCTACCAACCACCATTAAATTTTAACTGCTACCAATTATTGCACCCAGTGGTCTGAAGTGATTTATTGTAAGAATAACACATCAGATGTAGTTATTAAATTCTTGGAAGAAAATATAGTCACCCGATTTGGAATGCCATTTGTTATAGTGTGTGACAATGGTCCGACATTTTCTTCAGTGCAATTACTCGAATGGACCTATGAAAGAAAGATCACCCTGAAATTCTCTAGCAACTACTATCCCCAGGGTAATGGTGTGGTTGAATCTACCAACAAAAATCTACTCGATGTGATCAAACATCTATTAGAATAGAACCTCGGGACTGGCATCAAAAGCTTAGATTCACCCTCTAGGTGGATCACACCCGAATAAAGGCAGCCATGGGGACATCCCCATTCCATCTGGTTTATGGCTAGAATCTAGGTTTCCCCATCAACTTATGAAACCTGGTTTTACAATTTATGTAGGAATTCAGAAACCGGGACAACATTGTGGAGGTTCAGATTTTGAACCTGGTGTGAATGGAGGAATAAAGAGACGCAACCCTTGAACATTTTGCACATCATCAAGTAGTAGTAAAATGATGGTTTGATTGAAGATCCTAGTACAAGGCCTTTCAGATTTCAGACTTGGTTCTCTTGTGGGAAAACACCTAGGAAAATAAGGGAAAGCACACTAAGTTCCAACGGCTCTGGCTCAGACCATATCTGATAGCTGAGATCTGCGAGGCAAATACTTATCACCTCAATACTATGACTAGAGATGCCTTCCCATTTCCTATCAATGGGCAGTTTCTCAAGCACTATTTTGAGTAAGGTAGGTGATGAGTCTGCCCGAAGCTGTACTATATGTAAAATTCTTACTTGTAAATATCTTTCCCGGTGCTCCATTTGGAGTGCCTTGTAAATAGTTTATTGGCCGTCCTCTGGGACTGCCTTTCCTTTTTGTGTTTTCATTTGTTGTTTCCTTTCTTTCATTTTCTTTCCTTTTCTGGGTTCTTAACTATTATGCCCTACATCCCCGTCCCTACATTTTGTGTGCAAAATGTTGGGTCCCCCTTTTTTTGTTTTTGCTTGTGGTTCTTGTCTTATCTTTTTATCTCCTTTTGTTTTCTTTCTCCGATGTTTTCTTCCCCGTGGTTGCATTTTGCTTTGTTGGTTTCTTGTGCCTCTGGGACCCCACTCCTGGAGTTTGTTGTCCTTTGTTGGGAGACAGATTCTGGACTCCAGGATTCTTCGCCGCGATGTTCTCTTTCCTTAAGGTTATATCATCGCGGGAAATCTCTGGGCCCGAAGTCCGGAGGTCTGTCTGTCCGGAGTTTGCTGGTGAAGAGGTGGATTGCTTTTTACCGCATGTATAAATAGAAGTTACCTGTCATTTTCACACTTATCGTGATTAAACACTCAAGCAATCAGAGCGATTTCAGAGCGATTTGCAGAGATTTAACGATAATCTAGTGCTAAATACTTCCATCATTTCTGAGCGATTGTGAGTGCTTTGTGGTGGCGGGTTGTGATCATTTGGCAGTTTTAGCTGTTGCAGAGCTTCCGTGGAGACTTCTTTCCTTCTCTTTTCAGCGTTCTCAGGTTGGTTCCTCTTTTCCCTTTGGTTTTCCTTCTATCTGGTGTGTTTTCTTTCTATTTTTGTTGTCTTTGCTTCCTTCTATTTTGTTCGTTTTGTCTCTTTTTGGTTTTGCCACCCGTTGGTGGGTCGGCTCTGCCAGAGGGTTGTCCGCCCTCTGTGTGGGTGTAGTTAGCCTGTAAATAATGTAGGAAGCTATATATATTCTGTGCTTTGCTTGGTTTGTCGCAGATGTCATTCTGCGGTGTATATATGTAAATTTTAGTATATATTTGTTGTATATCCCTCCATTCCCATGTATATATCCCTCGGCTCTAATATATATCCTTCTGAATAGTTTAGCGAGCTCACCAAGTTGCCCGTGTCACTGGTTTTCCGCCTGTAAGCTTGTTTCGTGCAGAATACCACCTATTTGAAACTCGGCTCTCGGCCGGTTTCAAACAGGCAGTTTTCTCTCTCCTCCGTAAAACTAGCCTGGCTCTCATTTATTTCCCATGCATGCATTTAAATCCATCCAAGTGGCCTTCACTTTTCATGCATTCTGACAGTTGGCTCCGCCGTCATCGCCATAACTCCTATTTATTACCTACCCACGTGGCGCCTGTTGGCTCCTGAAATCACTGGATTTCTTCTTAGTAGTTTCGGGAAACCAATTGACGAATTCGACCTTTGTTTAGGTCAGATTCCTACACTTTAGGTTAGTAACCAGGGTGGGTGTACCCTATAACAGAAAACTTGAAAATAACTAAAGGACTAAAGATTCTAACAACTAACGAGTCTAGGTTAGGATTCTAAACTGAAAATTGAAATAATTCAATTACAACTACACTAAAAAAACTGAAATCTATGCACTAATGCTAGTTATGGTTAGAAAGTTAGAATATTAATGTAATAAATAATCAAATGAAATGCGAATTGGAAAATTACAAACTAAGTCCTAAAGATTGATTGAAATGCTTTAAAATTGAAATGAAGGCAAAACCTGGAAACTAGTAAATGAAGTAATCAGATATGTCAATACAATACTGAATATGAGATTAGTGCCTATAACATTGGGCATTAGAGTCCGGAAAATTGAAATGTGTTAGGAGACAGAAATGAATTCTAAATTATCAATATAGACAACTTTATTGAATTTAACTTCGATGTTTATAGACCAACCAAGTGCGCACTTTTGGAAGAGTTTAACTAAAAACATATCCTGGGAGACCAATATTTTCATCAAATATACTGATAACTGAATTCAAATCGATCACATTAAAGGAACTCG
>MU227299.1:172134-198670 GCA_018584345.1 Thuja plicata
GAATAATTAAGAAGACTCTTCAGGACAATCAAAGGGATTGGCATACAAAACTTAAGTCTACCTTGTGGTTAGACAGAATTACCCCAAAGAAGATCATTGGTAATTCTCCATACATGTTGGTGTATGGTAGAGAGGCTAAACTTTCCATTTCAACATAATTAACAGCTTTGGACTTAGCCACTCAGTATGCCCTGTTTGATGAAGAGGATCCCCTACAGATTAGGTATGCTCAATTGATAGAATTATAATAAATCAGAGACAAATCTATGAAAGATATGGAATTCCATCAGAATCAAACTAAAAGGAGTTTTGACAAAAGAGTCAAGGGAAAGAACTTCAAGGTTGGGGATGTAGTACTCAAGTGGGATGAGTTCAGATCCAGACCTGGCAGGCACACAAAATTTGATTCCTTTTGGGGTGGACCATTTGTTATAACAGAGTGCAGAAGATCTAACACTTTCTAGCTTTCAACTCTTAACGAAGATGCCCTGCCAATCTCAGTGAATGGTTTCCACTTGAAGCCTTGCTTTGAGGTTAATCCCTCTCTGTAGGTCCTTGTTTTCTTGTAAGCAGTTCCCTATTTTTTCCTTTCCCTACTTTCTAGTGTAGTTTCCATGTTTTCCAGGAAGTGCACGTGCACAGTTTTGCCCTGTCAAGTTTTGTGCTCAAGAATTGACTCCATGCCCAATGGATAGTTTGATGTCAATAGGCTACTGGTTTTCATGTCTAGCTGGCTGAAATCCCACAGAAGTCACCAAAATATTGCCCAAATTTTCCATCCTATGTAATTTGGCCTGTTTTGCCCTGTCATTCATGCTCATTCTCTGAATTTCTTGTTTTCTGCTCTTTCCCGGGGTTTCTAATTTTAAATCCTTTTTTGCCGCGCAAAAAATGGTCATGTCCCTTTTTGAGGTTATGTCTTAGCTCATCGCTCTGTCGCATCAATTTTTGTGTCATATCCTTATATTGCGCGACTGCACGACGAGTTGCATTTGAAGGTCATCGCGCAATCGCGAGCTGTTTATAAAGACTTCAGCTCTATCTGCGAGTGCATGATGAGTTGTAAATCATGTCATCATGCAATCGCGATCTATTTTTGGGTAGCTCTGATCTTTCTGCAAGTTTGCGACGAGCTGTCCGAGAAAGGGAATCGCCCAGTCGTGATCCACTTGGGTCTAGTTATGTTTTGTGCACGACTGAGCGGGTTCAACATTTTAAGGTATGTGTCGCGTAGTCACGAGGCCTTGGCAAAGTCAGGTTATGAGCTTGCGGGTGTGCGAAAAGCTAAAAAAGGGACGCATCGCTCAGTCGCGCAGAAAGTTTTCACGGTTGATATGGGTCTATGACTGAGCGACCAAAGGGACTGATCAAATCATCGCTCACCCGCTGATGTTTCAGGGTGATCGGAGATGAGCTCGCGAGCTTGTGACCGAATAGGGAATGGAAGTCATCGCCCTGTCGCCAGTCAATGCAAAACAAAAGGAAAAAGAGCCACAAGGATGCGATGAGTCAGAGGAGAAGGTTGTCACTCAGTCACCCGTCAGTAAAGATGAGGGAAAGATAGGTCGCGAGTGAGCGACTGAAGAAAGACAGAGACTCATCGCCCAGTCGCTGAGCAACTTAGATAAAGGAAAAAGGACCCGCAGGTGTGCGACGAGTAGAAGAAAGATGGCATCGCGCAGTCACCAAACAATAAAGGTAAAGGAAAAATGGCTCGCGAGCTTGCGACCGAGTACAAGATGGATGCTGTCGCTCACTCGCACGTATGACAAGGATAGAGTAAAGGGCTGAGCGAGTATGTGATCATGCAGAGGGTGCAGTGAAGAAACAAATGTCGCTCAGTCGCCCAGAATAAAAATTCATTTCAATGCAGCCTATGACTATGTGATGATTGGGTAGATGAAATTTTTAAGATCCCAGGTTGTTCAGTTTGCAGATGAGAGATGTTTTTCTCGGCTTGCAGGTTTTCAAAGGTTTGTCAGAGTATTCTAAATTGTAGAAATATGCATAGGACAGTCTTCTGATATCTGAAATAGATTTATTTCAATATCAAAAAATAGAAAAAGAGATTCAGTGTGCGACAGGTCAAGGAGCAAAAATATTAGATATTTTTCTAAGATGGTGGAAAGATCAGATTTTAAAAAAAACATTAGAGGTTGCAGTTGATAAAGTCTGTGGAAGAGTTATTGCATTTCAGAGACTTGTGTGACTCTTCTAGAGGGATAGGACTGCTTCTGAGAAGGGGCATTTATGTTGATATTTCCTGGGTATGACTTTTGGGTCACCAAGTTGCATTTTTGCAGACTTTTGAAGAGTTAGAAAGGTGGCTGGATAGGCCAAAATCCGATCCAGAAGTTATTTCTCTCCAAAATGCAGTTGGCTAAAAAGCATAAGTATGAGTTGAGGACTCATTTTGAAGAGAGGTTCATTTTTGTAAAGGAGAGAAGCCCACTTTTGCAAGGAAGTCATATTTTCTCAGAAAGCCATCTGTGGTATTTGTTATACCCTCTGGTTCTTCTACTCTTTATAATCTCCCATTGATGATTAAGACATTCTTGAGGTACTTGTGATATTTGTTTTATCCCTGTCTTCACTATCTCGATTATCTCTTATTGAATTGAAGTTTATGAATGTTGTTAATGGAAATTGGGGTTCCTAGTCCCTCTCACTTTCTATGCTTTTGTGTGTTACTATGTCTGATCTGATTTTAGATTTTTTGTGGGTATACTACAACCCCTAGCAGTCTTGTCTCATTCCTATGCCTAGTTGCAGAAAAAGATGTTTGTTTGCAGGTCATAGGTCGAGTCCTTTGATCAGACCCTCCTATGAAATACTTATGCAAGCCTATCTAGTGAGTTGTGACTTATTAGACCTATTTCCTCCATTGGTTTCATTCCTCTATACTGAGATCCAAACCCTAATTTTGGTGTATCACCTAGTAGGTAGTTTGCTTTCAGTTATTTCCCTTTCTATGCAATCCTTCTAACCCTTTTCCCCTCAAGTTTACTTTCCTGTTTAAGAGCAAGCTAAGGTGATTATCCAAGAGGAACCAACCTAGAATCTGGAGGTTTCATCTCGGTTAGCAGAGGTCCCACAACCTTGAGATGATTCCCTTGTTATACTGGATTATCAAGACCAAGAGAGCTTGAGATCAGAGGCGCAAATTCAGTGTATAACAGGTAAAAATGTTAATTCGCTCGATGTTGAGAAGGACGGGGTAATCTCTAAAAATATAGGTGATGTTGATACCGATAGAGGAGAAACCCCAAACATCACAAAAGAGGATGCCAACATGGCAAAAAATACTGAGGCCTCTAGAGAGAAAGAAAAGGAGCAGGGATAGGGAAAGTAAAAAGAGCCTGATGACACTATAGATACCGGGAATGCACCGTCAGATTTTGAAGGGAGTCCTGATACCCAAGCCTTGATAGAAAAGTCACCCCAGCCACCCTAATGGCTGGTGGAATCTAGAAAAAGGAAGTCCCAAGCAGTAGTAGTAGGTGTTCCACTCTCCCTGGCTGAGATGATGGCCCAAAATGCAGAGGCCAAGAAGCCTAAGAAGGCCTAGACAATCCATACCTTCCAGACTAGTCTAGTAGGAAGTACAGCTGCGATAATTGCAACACCTCCCCCAGATGTAGATGCAGCGGAGATAAGGCCCAATGATTATACTATCATAGAGGTAACATTGGAGAGGATAGATAAGAAAGGTAGGTTGGACCTGCTGAGGGAGGCCACTAAGGTGTGGAGGCCCGATATGATAAACAGACCCAAAAGTTGAAGGAGGAAAGAGAAACCAATGCAAATCTCCTCGAACTTCTGACATAACTCACATAGCCCCTGGCTGAGATCCACCTGGAAGCTTCTACGTCTGGATTACCGCTTGCATAGGGTTATGTGGATACTCTAAGGGCCATGAAGAAGAAGGCCCAGGCTATGGACGGGTGGATCACCGAGTAGATAGTTTTTGTAAGGCAATTTTTAGTGGTGTCACTCCCAGATCTCTATCAGATCAGTAATCTCCTTAGTCAGGTGAACGTCTCAACTGTCTTGTCTGAGAAAGAATTAGAAAAGTATGAAAAATAGAAGGCCAGGTTGGATGAGGTCTTCAACGCCGGGGAAGAAGCTGTCACTAAGATAGGAATTTTGGGGGAAGAATCATATGACTCCCTCCAGGCCCAGTACTCTAGATTTGGTCTCAAGATTGAGGTATGCAAGCAACTGGTTAAGGCCCTAAGAGAGAAAGTAACTGCGGCCTAGTATCCTTTGGGGCTATTCAAGGCATTTGTGGTAAGGGTGTCACAAGTCGACCCCTTCACCACAAGAACATGCACCCCGAAGGACTATGTCCTCAGTAAATATGACGAGTTCATGGAGTCCCTATATCAGTCTGCCAGGGACTTTGATGGAGGAAGGTTATCAAGATTATCTAAGATGACGCTCTGGGCACATGATGTCATGAAGATAGTAGATGAATTCCAAAATAGGGAAAGAGAATTTGAAGAGAGGCTTGAAGCTGTCCATGATTGGTTGGATGGTATTAAGGATATAGATGAGGATGGCATAAGCCAAGTTTTGGAAGCATTTAAAAATATTAAAGAGCAATAAGGCTCCCCAGATTTTGGATATTTTCACCAAAAAGATGCATTCTTTGAACATTCTTTATTCTTGGAGTGCAAGCTCCTAGATCCAATGATTTTGTATTCTTTTGATGACCCCCGTCCAAATTCCCCAGAGCCGACCGATCATTATCAAGTAGTTAATAGGGGTGTCAGAAATTAGTTGACCCCAACAAGGCACATCAACTCGAGGGATGGTTCCGATAGGTGGTCTTCCCAAGGTGCCGCTCCAGCATAACTCCTGGCACATCGAAGATAGTGAGCCACTTTTACATTGATGAGGCATGTAGCCTCGATCCCTGGGGGATTAGATTTCTTCTATTCTCCCTCTGGCTCTCTTCTTGAGGCCGACTCTTCCATACCTCTTTTCTTGTCTTCTTCTGTTCATCTGTCAAACCTCTACTCTTCTTGAGGTTGTTTTAATGTGGTGCAGGTAGTACCGACCACTAGAAATTGTATTTTATTGTTGAGTGTAAAGTTAAGTTAGGTTAGTTTTAGGGAAAACATCTGTGTATAAATAATAAGTCTGACCTCATTCCAAGGGTCGACATAATTGATGATTTTGCAGTCCATAGCTATAGCATTTCAAAATTTTTATTTCTTGTAGTTGTAGAGCTCAATGCTCCTTAGTTCTCAGAAGTTCTCAGTAGATAGATGCTCTCTTGGAGCCATTATTGTACATACCAGTGATGCTGGAAAACCATTAACGAAGAAGTAAGGATTATCGCAATGCTGTTGTTGGTCTTTTGATCTATGATTTAATACTCTTTTTTGCTGTATGTTTCTAATGTCCCTTGCTCTAATGTTTCAAGTAGATTAATGACCTTCTTTTCCCCTCGCTATTGAATATGTATGAACTGATGGTTATGTATGCATTCAGTATTTAGTGTAGCATGTTAGATCTTGGTTGATGTTTTAAATGTATTTTCACAACTATAGATAGAATGGAATACTTCTAACCTTGGCATATCTTTTGAAGTTTCTCTGGTAATCCAAATGCTTGCAGGAAACCCTGACCTAATGAAATCCCTAGAGAAGATGAGCCAAGAAAACCAGCTATCCCCCCGAACAAAACAGTCACACTCCCAACTTAGCTCCCAGACTGTTGAGACCTAACTCTCACGTGCTTGAAGGCCTAGAGAATTTATTCCCCAGACAACCTTTACAGGAAAAGTTGGCCAGTACCCCGGTACCCAGTGACAACTTACACTTTGTTGGCAGACCGGTCATAAAGTCCCGTCAATAGAACTATGTTTGACTGTCTACATTAAAATTTCACCAAGATTGTACGTACCTCAAAGATGTTACTTTGTATCAGCTTCATTTTCACTACTTCTTATTTCCTGCAAGGTATCTTTATCTCTTATTGGATTATTTTCAGATATATGATTTTTATTTTCTGGTTTGAATGCTTGAAAATTGGTTCTCGCCATTGAACAAATTGACCAAAAATCATACTGGAAAACCCTGTTGATCAGATTTCATCAAAAAATTATTCTAAAATCAAACTATCATCTCCAACCTGAGATTGTCGTCTGTGTCTAAGAATCATCATCTCTGACCTAGAATGGTCATCTCTGTAGATCGTCATCTATGTCTGAGAACTGTTGTCTCTACCTAAAAATAGTGAGTTGTCAGACCCTAAAAAGCATCATAAATTTGGTTTCTCAGAAGCTCCTAAAATCATTTATCACAAAACACATATCTACCCAGTTAAAATCAACATTCTCTCTATGGGATATGCCCAATTCAGAAAAGCATAAGAAAGTGAAACTCCCTTTTCCCCGTGTTTATAGAGAGAAGAAAGAAGTTGATAGAAAAGACAAGGAGTATCAACATATAAACAAATCTATTCAACAAGAAATTAATGACTTTGAGAAATTCGACACTATCATCTTCAACATCAAAGTTTCCCCTATGATGACCAAAACTCATGTGAATTATGCTTTCATCCAATTTGAGAAATATGACTAGATGAGCCTAATTATTGACTTTTGGACCTTGAATCAATTCATCACCTCCTCATTATATCAAGATCATCATTCCTTCTTTGAGAAAACAAAATCAATCATCCTTAGATTATAATTGAATCAAATAAAATCAAATCCAATATTTCATTCCTTCATCCTCATTGGGTTGAAATATTTTAATCAAAAGTGTTTCAAACCTTCATCTCTAGCAAACTTGCCATTACTTGTATAACATCAATCCATCTAATGTAATCAAATCTATTGATCTTGTCCTATTTTACTTGGGATCACAAGTTTATCTCCAAGTAGAAGAAGATATCATTTAAATCAATCCCTTGTGTTTACATCTACATAAGGTCTTGTATCACCTAGGTTTTTATCTCAAAACCTTCAAATCCAATTTAAATCAATCAATCTTAGTCAAATCCAAATCAATCAAATCCAATCCAATCAATCAAATACAAATCCTTTGCTCCTAAGATCATCACCAATCAAAACCCAAAATTTCATCCTTCATTATTCATCCTTTGGAGGTTACCATTGTATGGTAGTTACTCAATCTCAAGCTAAAAACATGAGACACAAGCAAGAAATCACCAATCACGATGATGAAAATCATTTTTCTCATCCCTTCTTTCAAGGGGAGGAAATACATGCTAAGGACATCACCAATGTCCCTGAAGAGAATGAATTGGTGGATCAAGATGAAAGTTATACTCAAGTTAATGATTTCCCCAGTGATCTATACAATCTAGAGATGGTTGATAAGACCATTAATCAGAATGGTGGAGAGATTTTTATGAATGTTATCAAGAATAGTGTCACAGTACCCATCAATTTTGATGAATCTCTCCTGGTCAGTAATATCATCAAGGCTACAACCACTGCAAATACGACTAGGACCTCAACCTCTAATGCAACATCATCCCAATACATAGGAAGGGCCGCTTCCATTGGACCTTCTACATCAATCCCCATATCAACTATACAACCGATATTTAAATTAATAGGGGAACAAATTCAACAAATCCTTAGTGTCTTGCCTAACATAACTTTTCATAATAGTACTCATACCACAAAAAACACCTCTACCAATGCCAGTGCTAGTGTTTTCAACATAGGGCATACTTCCATCCCCTTATATACACAACTAGTCTCATCATAACAATTCACATTTACATCATCCACAATGAATACATTCATTCAACAAATGTCTCGAGTTTATCATTATATACCTCCTCCTATGGCTACTATGACATCGACATGATTTTCAACCACAAAATTAGGAGATGGACAATATTTTGGACCACAGTTCATGCCTCACAATGCTCTTGATTTATCCCAACAAGTCAATGAGCTCAATAATCTTGTACATAGCCTACAAAATGGAGGAAATAAATAATTCTCCTTTGAGGATATATGTCCTTATCTGTTTGACAAATCAATAACCATGCAACCATTTCCTTCAAATTTTGAGATCCCTAAGTTTGAGAAATAAAAAGAGGAGACATGCTTGCTTCAACATCACAAAGAATTCTATATTGCATGCCAAGAGGTAGCCTACAATGATAATTATCTAAAGAGGCTCTTCACTTGGAGTCTCGGTGGTCTTGATTTGGAATGGTTCATGGCCCTCCCTCATGGATCCATATCTACATTCTCTGACCTTGTAAAAAAATTCATTGGAAAATATTCTTACAACATTGAACGTCAAGCATCATTGAGTGATCTGTGTAACACCAAGAAAAGGAATAGAGAAACCTTTTTCATCTTTTTACAAAGATAGCGATACATTGAAAATCACATGCCTTGGAAGATACCTAAAAATCATTTAATCGACATCTTTATGTTGGAAATAATGGGAAGTGTGTACTGAGAGGGGAGGGATGAATCAATACCTCTAAAACTTTTATCTCTTTTAACCTTTATCCATTGTGTAATCAATTGTATAACCAACCATCTATTCTATACTATCTTTGTGTAAGATATATCAATTCTTTAAACTTTAACAAACATGTAAACATTCATATAAATATTCATGAAAGTAATTGACTCATAACATAAGATACGGTAACGCAGAAAACCCCTGTTAGAAGGTAAAAATTGTGATGGGGATGGCACCCACAAAATCTTTACTATCTACAGATTGGAAGGGGCCAGTTAAGGCTTACAATTTTATCACTTATGATGATCTACCCTGTTAGGAGTATTATGTGGAGACTTGTTAAGATCTACTCTATTGAGAGCTTTAGCAACACTGTTTAGTGTGCACTCAGTTAAGAGATTAACAATAGGATTGTTAAATCCACCTTCCTTGAAAGGATTTCTTATATTTTCTACACTTGTTAGAATGCAAACAAAAATGCTCATTGACCTGAGTGTATGCAATCTAACAATTGCTGATTAGAGATCCATTATAATTCACATGTATAAATGTATCACCTAATGTGATTGATTAATACCTCTATTGCTTGGTAGCCTCTATTCTTGGTTCTTGATAGCCAAATTCATCTTTTGTTGTTCTTCTTCTTGAAACTTTCACTCTAATCCATAGATGTGCTCGTTGGCTACATTCATCCTCTCATCCTTGATAATGAATGATTACAACATCTAGATTGATTAAAAAAATTACAATAATGTTGCTTGTATCTCAAGTAATGGTTTTAAAACAAATCAAGACTCTATAAATAGAATACAGTTGTTTTATCTGACGTGGAAGTCAGATCCACTTTTCTTGGGATGTAACTGACTTTCGGTGTCTGATGCTTGATTTACTCTGAAATCAGTTTCACTGTCTTTTGATGTTCCTTGGTTGAACTATCTATTGAGTTGCAGTATTTTTATTATCTCGGTTTGCACTGTGTTCTTCTTGTTAGGTTCCACTGCCGGGTTCCACTTTATCTTTTTCAGGTTGCACTTTCGGTTTACACTACAAAACTATGTCATCGGTTTTCTCCTTGCCTAGAATTTTTGGTGTAGTGTAACCAATGGTTTAAACAATTTTTTTTCTCATTTCATACTAATGGAAAAAATTTATGTTTATCAATCTCCCCCTTTGACATTACTATCAAAAACTGATATGTGCAGAATACTACCAAAATTTATAGTATGAACACCATGTATATACCTTAGTCATTTCATGAATCCCCCTGCATATGCTGGTATAGTATAGTATATGTGTATGTACACTTTGTCTTTATACTATCTCCTCCCTTTCCCTTTGTGCTATATTATCCTTTTCCTTTTTCCTTCATTTTCCCCATATTACTATATGCTCTGTACACATTTCCTTTTCCCCCTTTTTTGATAGTAAGGGAAAAGGTGTATACCTATAGCTTATCAAAAATATGAGAGTGTGAGGACTTCATTTACTCCATCATATTCTCCCATTCTCCTTGAGATTCTCAAGAGCCATATTCTCTAATGTTATTTGTGCATGCATGCCATAGATGTTGTCTGCTACAGACATCTCAGGGGTGGCAATAAGCTGCATAGCTAAACTTAGGTGAGTCTGCACAAATGTGAGGTTCGGTAATAGTATATACTGTATCTTGGTAACCTCCTCTCTGGATTGTGATTATGCTTCTGAAATTTCCTATCTTAACCTTTTGATCTCTATGATCTTCTCATAATGCATTTTGATTACATTTCTATCAGTGGTTAGAGTTTGTGTACTTACAGTTAGACCGGATTTGATCTTTGTAATCTTGTCATTGTTGTCCTTTGTAAACTTTTCTAAAGTGCATAGCTTTTGTATTAAGGAAACAACTATGATTGGGTCTAATTCATCTAATAACTCTGAAAGCTTTACCTTATTTTCTGCCACTTCTTGGCTGATATTTTCTGACAGTTTGTATTGAAACTTTTGTTCTACTCACTCCTCAATTTCCTTTTCTGCATCAACATTTTGCGTTATGATTGCTTTGGTGAGGATGGAAAGTTGATCTAGAATGGGGGCATTGTGATCAACATCAACTTTGGGAACTATCTAGCTCAAGATGTCCCTTGTGTTCTTGAGTACCAATGAATCTCGGTGCTTCTTATTAAGCTTCTCTTGCAAATCTTTCCTTTGACAGATTTCTCCATACTCTTAGAGATTTCTCCATACTCTTAGAGATATTCAAATTCCAATGTAGTTGGGTCACATTTCGGTATTTCAATAATCTCATCAAGTGTGACTTCCAACTTGTTCTTTATTTTCTTCTTTTTCTTCTATGATCCACCTATATGCAGAACCATAGCCAGCTTCTCTGCTTGGTCTGATGCGCTACTAGATGGATATTACGGAGTTGTACCTTTCTCTTGCTGCTTGATGTTTTCTTGTTGGTTGTCTAAGGATGTCTCCTTATCAACCTTCGGTGTAACTACAGCTTTGCCTTTTGTTTCCTTTGGCATGGTATCAACTATCTTTTCTTCGTCATCTGTCTATTTTTGCACTTCATCAACATCTTTCATCTGTGCATCTTTCTCGGTGGTATTTCCATCTTTCTGTTCTCCATCGATGACATTTTGTTCATCGGTTGTGTCCTTTTCATCAAATGTATCTTTTTTCTCATTATTACCCTTATCCTCGTGTATGCTTACATCAGGCTCGGGGGTATTATCCTTCTGTGAGATAATATTGATTGCTTGAATCAATAGTGGAATTTGGCCTGGTATGTGTGCCTGTGCAAAATCAATTGTAGTGTCTTGTTTGTTGGTTTGGTCCTTGACAACAATGAAATCTTCATCTTTCTGAATTTCATCTAAAGGATCATCGGTGATGTCACTAATAGTATTATCTACAGTAGTGTCTGACCATGTCTCATCGGCAACATCCATATTCTTGTTGCCTATTTTGTCCAATTCCTCTTTTTCCAATTGTACATCAGTGATAGTGATTGGTTTGGTGCTCTGTGTAGCTTGATCACCCTTGGACTGTTGATTTTTGGTAAGGGATATTTGGGGCTTGGGACTTGTATCCTTTTTAGGAATATCAAGTATCTTTCTCCATTTAGATTCACTCTTTTTTTCTAGGTCCAGTAAATGTCCTTGAAGCACTTGGTAGGCTCTCAACTTCGGTGAGAACCGTTTGGAGTGAATTTTCATCATCTCTTTAATCTCCTCCATTTTTGATTTAGGAGGCATGACAAATACTAGGGCTCTTTACCTAATCTCTTTCTCAGAGTGCAAGGCAAATATCCATCTTGCCAATAATCTATCTTGAAGTTCTTTTGGCATTTTATATAACAATTGTATTGGGAGGTATTTGAATATGCACATCATTTTGATGATTGCCTCCTCAATATTATTTTGATCCAAGAGATCCAATGTTAGCCATTTCTTGATCTTTCTATCATTGACTATTCCTGATTTAATGATTGAGGCACATACTTGATCAATAGTTTCAAGAATCTTATCCTTTTATTTTTGAACAGCTCCATCCTATTCAATTTCCTCTATGTCCTCCTTAGTTCTGATGAAATTTCTTCTTTTTGTAGGACCCTTTTTCTGCGTTTCAGGTTTCCTTTTGTATGTCCTCACTTGACCTTTATTTATAGGTGAAGGACTTGTGTCCTTTGTTGTTTGACTCCTTGTACTTGTTGCATATGTAGTCCTAGGCTTCTTAGCTGGTGGAGGTAATGGTGTATCTGACTTTGTAGACTCTGAGTCACTCTCCTTCTCTGCTTCACCAACGAGTGACTGTCCCTCAGTTTCCTCTATCTTTTCAGTTTCTTCTTCTGTAACCAACAACCTTTTCTTTAAGTTCTTGACCATATTATATTTCTTCTTGTCTATCTTCTTTACAACCAAGCCAATTTTGATTATTTTTTTGGCTTCTTCATAAGTGCCAAACTTGGGTTATATTTTATCTAATGACTCATTTATTAATGCATCAATTGCATTAGATGCTTGATCTATGTCTACCTCATAGTCAAGTGGAGATAGCCATGCTATTCTTGGTTTATCTGGATTGATGTATGTGAAGTCAGTGTCTACCATGAAACATATATCAGTCTTGAATTTTTCAATTAACTGTTTGGGGATCCTTACTCTCTTCTACATTCTCTCCTTGAATCCGACAAAGTATTCATCCATTACCGACTCAAAATTATCTCCTAGTGATTTTATAAACTCACTAATCTAAATGGTCATTGGTCTTATTGTGTCCTATTGCACATTTCCTATTGATGGAAAAGATTCTTGGAAGTAGAAGAATATGCACATGATAAGTAAACCAAACTTACATGAATTTGACTTTGCATTTCTGATTGTCTTCAAGTTCTCTTCTAACTGCTTGAGTAGAAGTTCTGATAGATCTAACTAAATTCCATTCTTTACAATCTTGTATGCTGTATCAGTTTCTCTAGATGCAATTTTGTTCATCTTGATAGCCTGATAGAACTTGTATCCTAAGACACATGCTCCAAATTTTAGTTCATCATCAGTAATGGTGGATACTTTAAGTCCTCTTCTATCACATTTAGTTCCTATGTTCTTCTCAATGTCAGATTTAGGCGGGTGCTTTAATGCCTTTACCTTATCGGTTATTGGATAACCAGTGACCCCATGAATAACATCTTGTGTTATCAATTTAGGCTCATCCAGCCATAGCTTTCAGTCATGGATCCTACTCAGTACTAACCAAATCCATTTGGTCTTGAATTCCTTCAGGAACCTTGGGGTAGTTTTGAGCCCTTTTACTTTGATGTGTTTTTGTTCTTTGATAGTGCCATCATCTTTGCATAGCTTCTTGAAAGCTTTCTTAACCTCTAGGTTGCCAATCTCTTCAATCTTGCAGTGTATGTATGCTCACACGTCTTTGATGAGCAAAACCCTAGCTGGTATTCTTGAGAATGCTCTAGCATTTTTGGGTTGTGAGGCAACTTATGGGCATATCTTATAATTTGGTTCCTCACAGGTAGAGTTCTTTATAAGATTGATCTTGTTCTTCTTAACACTCTTCAACTTAGTAGTTCTTGATGTCATTGCCATTATTTCTGAAATTAGGGCTTTCCCGTGAATGATAAAAAAAGTTCTCAGTTTATACTTGGTACTTACTTTAACCTCTCTAGCTATAAGTGATCTGCTTGGAGTGCTATGAATCTGGTTGGAGTTGCTCTATAATGTTTTTTCTTTGTTCTCTGGTTTTGCTCTGGTCACTTCATTCTAATCACTTGGTGAAGAATGAAACCATTCCATCGTCTATTTATAGAATTTTCCCTAAGTTGATTCATTAATGCTCAACCACTCCTCGGTGTGTGAAGACAGAGTCATCGGTTGAAATACTAACTTTTCTTTTAGTGATAACACGATGCTTCGAGCAGTCTTTTAACTTGTTTTGTTCACTGACGGGTTTTTGTGTATGCTGAAAAACAACTTTGTCAACTCACATGATTACTGACGGATCTCGGTTTACACTAGCAACTTGGCCTTTATGTGTTAACTGACAATTCTTAGTAAGAGTAGGTAATTCAACTTTGAATGTATACCGATGCATTTTGGTATGTATTGACCGATGAAATTGAATTCACAGAATTTAACAAGTAATACCATAGTGCATCTATAATCATGATGATTTGGCATTTCAACTATGTATAATGGAACTGATGCAAAATATAACTTAGTGTAATGTAGTTCCATACTTACTTGTTCTTCTTAGGTGGGGGTGGTGATGTTACTAGATCCATTGGATAAGGTGTCACCATTTGCATTGATCATTTCAGCTTCATCAATGTTTGTAGCTTTCCTCCACATTTTGTTTCTCATCTTCCTGATGTCTTCAATTGTGTTTCCATTGGCAAAGGTGCTAGTCTCTGTCATTTGGTCTCTACAGTCTTTCTTGAGATGACCTACTTTATGACAGTGTAAACATGTCATTCCGGGGTTAGTCCAGCCTCTAGGATTTCTCATCCATTATCTCATATAGTTTGCAGAAATGTGACCAAATCCTCCACATGATGTACAATTTTCCCAAGTGTTTTAATCCCATACATACTGGTTACCGACTCTTTTTCCAACATTCAAGAGTTGTGTGCTCATGCATTTTGCAAGTAGGACAATATTTGTCCATGTAGGTTTCCTTCTTAGGTTGTTTCACCTTAGATTTACATTCATATGCTTTATGTCCTTTATTGTTACATTTATAACAAATTCCTATGAATGACGATGTAGATTTAGGAATACCTTTCATTTTACTCCTGCAAACATTTGATGTGTGGCCTTGCTTTGCATAGTGATTGCATGTTAGCTTTCTTGGTCTTGGATTTTCATAGGCCAACTTGATTGGGTGATTCTCCATTCTTGGTATAGCCTAGTCCAGTGTTGTTGTTGGCTCTGCTTTGTCCATGAAGAAAATCATCCATTCTTTTATTGCTTTCTTCAGCTCTCTTGATAATTTCATTATGCTACTGCTGAATTATTCTTGTTTAAGCTTTTCATTTTCTTCCCTTAGCTCACCAATAGCTTCTATTCTTTCAACGAGTTCAACATTCATTATGTTTTCCTCTTGACTCATAAGAAAAATCTGATTTGTAATCTCATGGTGATGTTTTGTAAGTCTTTGTATTTATGACTCTTTCTCTTGTAGCTTTTCAATAATCTTCCTTCTATCATCAATAGCTAGTGTTCTTTCTTGCTCAGCTTGTCTAGCATTGTTCATGACATCAATCATTCTTACCATCTATGTCTTTTGACCAATTTGTAGAGATTTTATTTGTCCATCCAGATGTTGATTGATTTCATTTAAGCTTGTGATGCTTTCCTCTAATGTATCTGATGCTTTACTTGTAGTAGATCCTGAAGACTCAAATATATTTGGTATCTCTTCTTCTGGGTAGTCTATTTCATTACAGTGAGATACCATAATCTTTCTTTCATCTAACAGCTGTCTCATTTTGATTCTAGCTTCTTTATACTACTCATAGAAAATCTGAATTTCTAGCTTCAGATTCTCAATACTTTTGTCAAGTCTATACTTCTCCATTGTATGATCTTTTCTCTTAAGTCTTTAAGCTTTCCAAATAAGAGTTCTAGCTCTGATACCAATTTTTGGAAATAATGAGAAGTGTTTATTGAGAGGGGAGGGGTGAATCAATACCTCTAAAACTTTTATCTCTTTTAACCTTAATCCATTGTGTAATCAATTGTATAACCAACCATCTCTTCTATACTATCTTTGTGTAAGATATATCCATTCTTTAAACTTTAAAAAAAATGTAAACATTCATAGAAAAATTAATGAAAGTAATTGACTCATAACACAAGATATGGTAATGTAGAAAACCCCTGTTAGAAGCTAAAAATTGCGGTGGGGATGGCACCCACAAAATCTTCACTATCTGCAGATTGGAAGGGGCCAGTTAAGGCTTACAATTTTATCACTTCTGATGATCTACCTTGTTAGGAGTATTATGTGGAGACTTGTTAAGGTCTACTCTGTTAAGAGGTTTAGGAACACAGTTTAGTGTGCACACAGTTAAGAGATTTAAAATAGGATTGTTAAATCCACCTTCCTTGAAAGGATTTCTTCTATTTGCTACACTTATTAGAATGCAGACAAAAATACTCATTGACCTGAGTGTATGCAATCTAAATTTTTTTGATTAGAGATCCATTACAATTCACATGTACATAAATGTATCAGATAATGTGATTGATTAATACCTTTGTTGCTCGGTAGCCTTTGTTCTTGGTTCTTGATAACTAAATTCATCTTTTGTTGTTCTGATTCTTAAAACTTTCAGTCTGATCCATAGATGTGCTTGTTGGCTACATTCATCCTCTCATCCTTGATAATGATGATTAAAATATCTATTTATAAGATAGATTGACCTAATTAAGTTTTATGTACAACAAAACTAACTCTATGATCAAAGGTTTACAACTTGACCTTGATCTCCTAGTCTGCATGTTTATAATCAGTTAGATTGATTAAAAAAATTACAATAATGTTGCTTTTCCCTCAAGTAATGGTTTTAATACAAATCAAGACTCTATAAATAGAATACAGTTGTTTAATCTGGCGTGGAAGTCAGATCCACTTTTCTCGGGATGTAACTAACTTTCGGTGTCTGATGCTCGGTATGCTATGAAATCAGTTTGACTGTCTTTTAGTGTTCCTTGGTTGAACTGTCTATCGGGTTGCAATGTTTCTGTTCTCTTAGTTTGCACTGTGTTCTTCTCATCAAGTTCTATTTTTGATTTTCTCCCGTTGGGTTCCACTTTATCTTTTTTGGGTTTCACTTCTGGTTTACACTGCAAAATCGTGTCATCGATTTTCTCCTTGCTTAGCATTTTTGGTTTGAGATGAAAACCTAACTTTCAGTGTAGTGTATCTGATGGTTTAAAAAAATTGTTTTATTATTTCATACTAATGGAAAAACTTTATGTTTATCACTTTACTAAAAAATTGGTATCCAGAATGTCATTCCCAGTGAAAATGGCTTCTCCCGACATTTTTGAGTCTCTTGTTAAAAAGGGGAAACATATTGAAGATGAAATGTTTCAAAAAGGTTCCATTAAACATCATACCCCTTCCTCTAAAAATGACAACCCTAAATTTTGGAGTAAGATCAAAGGAGTTTTAAATGATGGAGTGACAAATACCACACGTCCAAAATGTCCAGGCCTCTAATCAGAGAAATTGGAATAATCGTAAAAATCATAAAAAAAGCAACAATAAAAATTAGACCAATTCATCACAACAACAATCTCCAGAACAACCTCGTAATCAGTCCTATTTGTTTCCTTGCAACAATAAAAATAATAATAACAAAAATGACAACAATAATACTAGACAACGACGATAATTCACCTCTCTCGTAGAGTCACTTGATGTGGTCTTTCGTTGATTAGTGGATCAAGAGATGATGTTATTGTAGGAAAGTGATGTTTTTGTTGTGATATGAGACACTTGAGGGTTGTCATTTATGGAAACACATCTGATATGATGATCACTGATGAATTACAACTGATTGTATGTTTGAAGTCATTTGTTGATATTCAACCGAGTTGCAGATGTGATGATAAACATTATCAGTTAATGTATTGTCAATTATGTCAACTTATTTGAGTATTATTATGGTGGAAAATTTTTTTATGTATGGAAGATTTGGAACAAATAAATTTTGTGCGGTCAGAAAATGATGAGTTCTATATACACCAAAAGACAATGGACACTGAATAAAACATAGTGTATACTGAGCACAGTGATAACCAAGCTAGGGATCGCTGACACAAAAAGGTATTGACCAAGCAATCAATTCAAACTAAGGCCAACTAGAATGCTGAGCTAGCAATTGAGAATTTTGAGGTAAAAGATAAATTTTGTTATTTTGATCAAACGGTTATGAAAATTCAATGAAGATCGAACGACAAAGATTGAAACATGTTTTTAACACAATTGTCGAGGAAGGATAAAATGGTAAAATCAATGATGGATATTAAGTGGCAAAATATGAAGGATGAAAATTAAATGAGACATGATGTCTATATGAGAGACAAGAGATTCATTATGAATATGCATGCGAGCACATATGTTGAAGTGTGCATGTGAAGTTTATGCATGACTGATCAAACTGGTTAAAGACAGAACCAAGCATTTTTCTATAGACATCAACGAGCATTTTTCTGCAGACATCACCGAGAAAACAAAGGAAAGAGCATTACCAAGAAGAAAAAAGTATGGTGAATTAGATGAACTAAAGTGAACAAATTGATCAGAGGTATTATGTACTTAGCATAGATCTGAAAATCAGAAAAACAGAGTTGTATTTGAATCAGTTCATTACTGTATCAATTTAACCATTGTTATAGATAAATCTCTTAACCAAGTAGGACAATGAAAGTCTTTATTATGGCATTTAGAGAATGTTGAGTGTTTTCTTGTTGACCCCATAGTGAATGAATGGTCAAGAGAGAACTATTAGTTTTAAATCCTCTAACCAGGTCACATTTAATAGTGTGCATTGTAACCTTTAACAGGGTTGTCTCTTCACCAAGCTCACTTCAGAAGAGTGAAAATATTTTGGGTTACCGGTTCCAGGTGATTTTTCCCTTAGCAGGGTTTCCATGTTAAAAATATATGTGTCAATGTGCATGAATATTTTGGATTGTTATTTTGCTTTAAACTTTATTTTATTGACCTACATCGGTAATCACAGTATTAATTTATTGATATTCGATAAACATTATTGACTAAATTTTGAGATACATAATACATTTCACCAAGCTGAATTATATGTTTGAATCAGTTTTGATATGCATCTGGAGGAATTTGAGACTGTAGGATAATTGTGAGGAAAATGATTCTAACTAATAACCCCCCCTCTTAGTTATTCTAATAATTGGTATAAGAGAATACAGTGCTTAGAAGAAAGTTTTGAATGACTTAAGATAAAGATCACAAGATGTATAAGAGAGATGCACTGAATCTGAACAAGGATAACTTCTCAACATGGAAAAGAAAAATGAGACTATATATATAAGGAATTGAAGACAACATTGCAGATTATATGGACAATGAATTCATTCTACCTTCTAGACCTTTGACTGTTAATCAGATGAAAGAGAAACATGAACATAACCTTATATGGTGGAGATTTCTACTTCACTTACTAATGCAGAATTTGAGGACGTAAAGACATGTACAACTTCCAAGAAGATGTGGGATAATCTTACACTAGTTTATGGAGGAGATGCAAATGTACTAAGAGCTAAAGCTGGAAGTCTTTGAGGAAAGTTTGATGATATGAGAATGAAGGAATGAGAGAACATAACACAGTACAATACCTAACTTAAGGAAGTTGTGAATGCTATTTCAGGATCTGGTGGAACCATTGATGAATACACTATTGTGAGAAATATTGTTAGAACTCTATTGCCTATTTATTCTATAAGAGTCTACAATACATGAAATGAGAGAAGCTTCTGGAAATAACATTACTATTGATAGTATTGTTGGAAGATTGATTTATTTTGAGATGACTAAATTTGATAATAGTATTGTGCCATCATTGGAATCCACATTTATGTCTACTTTGAAAATTGGTAAATCTAGTAGCAAACACAATCAGAAATAACAGTGACAGTGATAGTGATGACAAGGAACTTGATGAACTTGAAGCTTTAATGGTTAGAAGATTGCACAAAGGTAAATGAAGATATAAAGGTAAACTACCTTTGATATGTTTTAACTGTAAAGATATTGGCCATCTTGCTGAAGATGCCCTAACATAAATAATTATGAAAGAAATGATAAATCTAATGACAAAAAGGATGACCGTGTTAGAATAACTAAGAGGGGGGGGGGGGGGGGAANGGGTGAATCAGTGGCCTCAAAAATATTCTAATAAATTAACCCAAAAACTTAGTACCACAATTATAAGCCTCTAGTTATCTTCATTCCTACAAGATGCATGCCTTGAAATAATTTTGTCAAATAACTGCTGCTCGGAGTTCATTGTTAAACCTTATGCTTAAGCTTTACCGATTAGCAGTTTATCATTTACCGAAATATAGTAAATAACTTAGTGTTTACTAATCAATCCTATTTTAGTAATGTGTAAAGAAAAACATTAAAGTAATGACTCATAAACACATTTGACACATGGATTTTTAATGTGGAAACCCTGTTAAGGGAAAAACCACTTGGGATAGGTAACCCAAAATTTTCACTCTTCTGAAGTGAGCTCGGTGAAGAGCCAACCCTGTTAAAGGTTACAAACACACTGTCAAGTGCGATCTTGTTAGAGGATTTATCAATAATAGTTAATTACTTGATATCTAGAATTTCCCCACGCTATCTTCATGAATTAACCTTTTGATACTCCTTGGGATGTATCTCAATATATAAAGGATTGTTAGATCTTGCTCAGTCAAGACTTTCTGAATCAATGGTTAAACTAAAACAGTATATGATCTATTCATATAAATAACTTAATCTTGCAGATGTTTAGATCTATTGTAGGCTCGTAACACATTTCTAATCAATGTTTCCTTTCAATACCTTTTCTCCACTTCTTTCTTCTCGGTGATGTTGTGCTTCTTTGTTGCTCGGTTTCCGCAAAAATCTTTAGCTCTATTCTTTAGCTTGTTTGATTAGGACTGTATGAAGTCTTTCTTCACCAGTATTCTCTCCAGCATATTATTCTCTATTCAACCCCTTAATTCATAATGAATTTTCTCATCTCTCTTATAGACATAATTTCACCATTTCTAAGTCCTTGAATTTCTTGTTCTTGGTGCGATCCGCAATTATCGTCATTCTTTCTTTAAAGCTTACTTCAATTTTATCCTATAGATTTCTCCTTGACAACTGGAATAAAACAAATTTAAAACTCTCTCTTATCTCTGGCTTTTAACTTTTCAATGAACATAATGTTATCAACCAATTAACTCCATATTTAGCTCTTTCCAGCTAAGTCTTTTGTCATTTCTGAACTTAAGTTCTTTTTGGTGTTTAACTCCTTGTTAGCTTCAGTCATGACTTCAGTTGTCCTTGAGCATCTTTGTCCATCGGGGTTGTCTATCCATCAGGGTTGTCTAACTATCGGGTAACACTGTGGTTCTACTCGTCGATAATGCTTGCTCAGGTTTCTTTCTTAGATATCACTGTGACTTTCCTCTTGGGGTTCTGTATCCGTCGGGGTGCACTGTCCGTCGGCATTTTTTTTCACTTGGTGTATATTGAACTTTTATGCATTACTGATAGCATAACCTTTATCTCTCTGGTTCTTTGAATTTTTTGACACTATGTATATAACCAATTAGATTATATCAAGTTGACATCAATGAAAATACAATACATTAATTGATTTAATGTCTTGCATTAACTTTCTGCATCTTAGTGATCATCAACTTAACATCTTCAAACATTCAATTAGTTATGGTTCATCAATCTCTCCCTTTGGCATTGATGGAAACATACGACATTATTACTAATACAATATGAAATATATCAGTTGTAGTTTATCAATCTACTAATCTTATTGTTTTATAACCAATATAAATGTTTGGCTCTTGGTAAGCTCTTCTAGCCTAGATTTGTTTCTTATAGAGTACTATCTTTAATCTTTATTCCCTTCACTGGATAGATGTAGCAACTTCTGATTCTATCTCTCCCTGTGTTGTAGAATCTGTTCTTTGATGTTGTCTCTCCCTTTGACTGTTCCTCTCCTTGATCATCTCTTTTTCCTTTGACAACATTAGATATACTCTGTCCCTTAAGTCATCTCTCCCTTAGGATGCTTCTTTTTCTTTGGATGATTATGATGGATATATTCTCTCCCTTTTTTGATATTATCTCCCTTACAGGTTACATCTCTCCCTTTGACAACAATGCCAAAGTATATCCTTTCTCCTTTTTAATATACTCCTTGAATATCCCTATCCATCAATAATATAATGACTCTGGTGTTTGGTGCAGATAAGTACCTTGTTGTGTACTGATGTATCTTTGTAGTTCATCTCTTTTCTTGCATCAACATGGATGATATTTTGATTGTGTGTAGGCTAATGCAGCTTCCTAGTCAGCTTACTAACCATTAGACAAGGGTTGGGCCCCTAGTCTCTTTCTCAGGTAATCAAATTTATCTTTAGGCAATGGCATTGTGAATATGTCTGCTAATTGTTCCTTGGATTGAACATATTCTAGTATCACCTTTTTTCTCTTAAGTAATGATACTTGACAACAATATGATTAGTCTTAGCATGCATGCCATGATTCTTAGAAATGTTTATTGCACTGGTATTATTATAATAGATAATCACTAGCTTAATAATTTTCATATTTATACCTTCAAGTAATTGTTTGATCCATGCAATGTTAGAGCAGTTTGCAGAAGCAACCACATATTCTGCTTCTATAGTAGATTGTGAGATGCATCCTTTCTTCTTACTAATTCATGTGACAAATAGGTCACCCATGAAGAATGCTCCTTAAGTTGTTCTCTTTCTATCATCTAAGTTTCCAGTCCAATCAACATCTGTATAGACTTGAAGCTCAAATTTTTCTTCTCTTTTATACCATAAGCCATAGTCCTCGGTATTCTTTAGATATCTTAGAATTCTCTTGACAATAGTCATGTGTGATTCCTTGGGATTAGCAAAGAATATTGTAACTATTCCAACTGCATGTGCTATATCTGGTCTAGTATGAACAACACACATGAGTTTTCCAATCATTGATCTATATAGGGTCTGATTTACCTCTTTCAACTTATCTTCCATTTTCATCTTGCATTCGGTGGCCATAGGTGTTCCAACTGGCTTGGAATCTTCCATCATAAATATCTTCAACACTTCCTTGATGTATTTGGATTGTGTTGTATATATGCCTGCATCTTGTTGAAGAATCTGTAGACCAAGAAAGAATTTGATCTCCCCAAACATTGACATTTCAAACTCTTTTCTCATTTCATTAGAAAAATATTTACATAACATATCATTACCCCCAAATATGATATCATCAACAAATATTTCAGCAATCAAAATGTTATCATTAGTATCTTCTTTTAAATACAGATTGTTATTTTCACTTGTTCTTACAAATCCTATACTTACGAGATATGAGTGAAGTCTTTCATACCAGGCTCTTGGTGCTTGTTTTAATCAATACAAGGATTTGTGTAGTCTACAAACCATGTTTCTCTTTTTAGGATCAACAAACCCTTCTGGTTGTTCAATGTATACCTCTTCTTCTAGTATTCTATTTCGGAATGCAGACTTGAAATCCATTTGTATACCTTGAATCCTTTGAATGAAGCATAAGCAAGTAGAATTCTGACTCTTTCTAGTCTAGCAATGGGTGCAAAGGTTTCTCCATAGTCAATACCTTCTTCCTGTGTGTACCCCTTGCATACTAATCTTGCTTTATTCCTTGTGACTTCTCCATTCTCATTCAGCTTGTTTCTGAATATCCATTTGGTACCAATGACATTCTTGTCATTTGGTCTAGGTACTAATGTCCATGTTCTGTTCTTCTCAATATTTTCTATCTCTTCATTCATAACACTGATCCATTCATCATTTTCAAGTGCAATATTAACAGATTTAGGCTCAAAATCACAAATTAAACATCTAGTGTTCAATGACTCACTTCTTGTTCTCATTCCAACCTTTTTAGAGGACTTGTTAAGATATTTATAAGCCTTGCTTTTGGTGGAATACCCTAGAAATATTCCTTCTTTACTTTTGGAGTCAAGCTTTCCATTTCTATCATCTTTCAAAATATAACATTGACTTCCAAAAATTCTGAAGTAACTTACAATGGGTGTGTATCCATATCATAGCTCATAAGGTGTCTTTCTTCAATTGAACCCTATTCAAAGTGTAGACAGTAGTACTGACAGCTTCCCTCCAGAATGTTTGAGTGATGCTTTTCTCAATCATCAGTGTTCTTGCACAATCAATAATGGATCTAGTTCTTCTTTCAACAATCCCATTTTTTATGGTGTTCTTGGTGCAGAAACCTATCTTTTAATTCCATGCTCATTGCAAAAATTAGTGAATTCATCAGAAACAAATTCTCCTCCTCTATCTGATCTTAATCATTTTAGTTCCTTACCACTTTGTTTTTCTACAATATCTTTATACCATTTAAACATCTTGAATTCTTCTAATTTTTCTTTTAAGAACATAACTGTCATCATTCTAGAATAATCATCAACAAAGAGAATGAAATATCTATCACCATAGTAACTCTTTTTTCTGATGGGTCCACATAGATCAGTATTGACTAATTATAGAATAGCATTATATGTATGCATTTTTCTCTTGAAACTAGACTTTGTCATTTTACCTTTTTGACAATTCTTACACATGATATGATCAGGCTTTGACATGCTCGATAAGACTCTTACTTTCCTTTTATTGCTTATCTTAATCATGTTTTCAAAGTTCACATGACATAACCTTTTATTCCATAACCATATGTCTTCATTTTTAGCCATTAAACAAGGTGCGTTAATATCATCAAGATAGAATAGGTTACCTTTTTTCTGTTCACCAGTTCCAATCAACCTTCCTGATTCATTAAAGATCTTTGCCTTTTTGTTCTCAAATGCAAATTGGTGACCTGTGTTATTCAACTATGAAACACTCACTAGATTATAGTTAAGTCCTTTTACCCAGTATGTATTTTCACATCTGATCATATTATTCAACATTATAGTTCCTTTACCTTCAACCGGACAAGGTGAGTCATTACCCATTCTTACTGATCCACCATTATAATATTCAAAAGTTTCAAACTTTTCTTTATCACCGGTCATGTAGTGAGTGAAGCCACTATCTATAATCTAGAAATCATTCTTACTAACCTTATATATGAGTGCAGTCTCTATATACCTTTCTTCTTTGTCTGAATCATCCTTCATGGCCACAAATACCATCTCAATATCTTCATCAGATTTGGTGTCAGCATCTCCAACTTTGTTCTCAGCTAGGTAACAAGATTTCTTCCCTTTTTCCTTGTAGTCTTTGGTATCTCTTCTATCATATTTTTAGTTGCTTTGGTAATCTCTGTTATCAACTATCAAAATTCTTTTCATATGATCTGTCATCTTTTCTTTTGTTAGGACATCTAGCAGCAAAGTGTCCAATCTCTTTACAATTAAAACATACCAATGGTAATTTACCTTTGTATCTACCTTTTCCTCTCTAAAATCTTCTATCCATTAGTGCTTCAATCTCATCAAGTTCTTGGTCATCACTATCACTTTCACTATCATTTCTCATAGCGTGTTTATGACTTGACTTACTTATTTTCAAAGAAGATTTGAATGCAGAGTCAATAGATGGTAAGACACTGTTATAAAGTTATTCATCTCAAATTAAATAAGTCTACCAACCAAACTATCTAGAATGACATTTTTATTTTCTATTACTCTCATTTATTTTATATCAGATACTCTAATATCATAAATAGGCTATAAGGTTCTTAGGATTTTACTTACCACTATCTCTTCTTCAAGTACACGTCCAACTCCTTAGATAACATTGCCTACCTCTTTGATTTTGTAGCTATATTGAGTGATATTCTCTCCTTCTCTCATTATTAGGTCATTAAATTTACCTCTTAGGCTTTCTGCCTTAGCTCTTAGTACATTTGCATCTCCTCCATGTACTAGCTTCAATTTTTCCCCCATTTTCTTTGTAGAGGTGCATGTTTTGACATCTTCAAATTGAGCTTCGGAGAGTGAGGAAGCAAGTTCTTTTTTGAAATGAGTTGAGTAACTAAGAGGGGAGGGGTGAATCAGTCACCACAAAAACAAATCCAAATCCCTTAGATGTCTTAAACAAATTTATCATTGTTGCTCGGTTAACACAATATTCTACTGTCACTCAGTTAATATAGAAAATCTTAAGATATTAACTGTGACTATCCTTTAGTGATTAATTGCAGAAACATAAACCATACATAAAATAAAATGTATACATATAACACCAAGATTTAACATGGAAACCCAATATGGGAAAAACCACCAATTGCAACTAGTCACTATTTTTCACTCTTTTGAAGTGAGCCCTGTTAGGAGCCAACCCTATTAAAGGTTACAATAACACACTATTAGGTGTGACCCCATTAGAGGATTTAATCACCCTATAAGGAGTGACCTTGTTAGAGGTCTTCAAACACTTCAATATAGAAATGTCACCTTGTGAGAGGATTTACAAAAGACTATTAAGTCTACTCTATAAAGAGATTTTGATCACTGCTACAATTGTTAGAGAGTAAAAATGGATTGACCTGTTTTGAGAAGCAACTGTCTTTGCTGATTCATATATCTTCTCTGGTTTTAATTACTTGATCCTCACTGATCAGATATTTTGTTGTAGCTCTGTATGTTCTATCCTCAATCAGAATCCCATCTGATTTTGACTCCACACTTCATGTCATAAACGCATATCTCACTTTCGTACTTACACCATATTCAATCTAAACTTGAACATATATATATATATATA
>MU227299.1:199544-213269 GCA_018584345.1 Thuja plicata
TTGGTATGATCTGGTGCTACTGGATTTGTCTTTGAGTGTCGATTGTCTCTTGAAAGAACTTGCATTGCAAGTGTGTTGTAACCGTTGTGTTGAAGATAATACATTATGCAGGTTTTGGAGTGCTGGGATTTTTTACCGAAAGGTTTTCCCCAAAGTAAATCATTGTGTCATTCTCTATTTTATGTATGCATGGTATATGGCTATAATATCTTTGTTAAAGTAGTTAACAAATATGAAATTATAAGGATTTAAAAGAATTTGCATAATACTTTCCTTTAGAGATTAGTGTAGGAAGTTGTTTCCGCACCTGAGTTTCCTTACAATTATAGAGAAACAAACATAAGAATCAAATTTTATTAATGTCCTTAGCTTTGTTCTGATTCTCATCCAAAAAATCCCTATGTCTTCACAATCACTAAAATATAGATTTCTCCCTCTTACATTAATCTCTGTTTCTGATAAAATTTCTCCCTCTGTCATCAATCTCTCCTTCAGTAATCTTTATGACATTAGTAATCTCTCCCTCTTTGACAACCAATGCCAAAGAAACCATCCAATACACATCCAATGAAGTTGTAATGTACCTATTTGTACTGATTCATATGCAATGAGCTCTAAATATCTGCATCAACATGTTAAATCTGTTATGTAGCTCGGTTGATGCATCACTAAATTGTCCATTAGTGAGCCTCAGTTAGGGGAATAACCCCTAGCTTTCCTCTAAGATACAAAAATGCATCCTTAGGTAATGGTTTTGTGAACTACAATTTGTTCTTTAGTATTCACATATTCCAATCTTACTTCCTTATCCTGAACCAATTCTCTCAAGACATGATACTTTATTGCAATATGTTTAGTCTTAGTGTGCATCAAGGGGTTATTTGAGATGTTAATTGCACTAGTGTTGTTACAGTAGATAATGACTACTTATTTGATTTTCTCCTTCATACCTGACAACAACTATTTGAACCATATGATATTATACAATTTACTGTTGCAGCAACATATTCTGCCTCTGTTGTAGACTGAGAAATGCTATTATGTTTCTTTCTAGTCCAGGAGACTTACCTCTTACCAAGAAATAATTCTCCACCACTTGTGCTCTTCCTGTCATCAACACTTCCTGCCCAATCAACATCAGTAAAAGTCTTGAAATCAATTTTTCTTCCTTTCTTATACCATAATCCATAATATTCAGTACCCTTAAGATATCTTATAATCCTTTTGATAGCCATAAAATTATTCTCTCTAGGATTAGCTGAAAACCTTGTAACAATATCAACTGCTAATGTAATATCAGGTCTAGTGTGAACAACATATTGAAGTTTACCAATCATGGATCTGTAGGTAGTTTGATTTACCTCCTTTGAATCATCATCCTTAGACAACTTATGTCCAGTATGCATAGGTGTTCCAACTGGTCTGGAATCTTCCATTCCAAATTTCTTCAGTATCTCTTTGATGTATTTGGATTGAGTAATGTAGATACCATCCTTCATCTGATAAACTTGTAAACCAACAAAGAATTTGATTTCACCAAACATAGACATCTCAAATTCCTTACTCATAGCTTCGGAGAATGCTTTGCATAAATCATCATGTCCAGTAAATAGTATATCATCAACAAATATTTTTGCTAATAGTATCTTATTATGAGGTCCTTCTTTGATGTACAAGCTACTATTGTCATTAGTTCTCTGAAATCCAATACTTATCAAGTAACCATGCAATCTTTCATACCAAGCTCTAGGAGGTTGCTTCAGTCCATACAATTCTTTGTGCATTTTGCAAACCATATTCCTTTTGTTAGGATCTACAAAACCTCCAGGTTGCTCAATATAGACTTCCTCTTCAAGAATTCCATTCAAGAATGTAGATTTTATATCCATTTGATATACCTTGAATCCTTTATGTGCAACATATGTCAAAAGAGTTATGAATCCTTCAAGTCTTGCAATAGGAGAAAAAGTCTCTCCATAATCAATACCCTCTTCTGGAGCATATCCTTTACATACTAATCTTGCTTTATTTCTGGAAACTTCTCCTTTTTCATTCATCTTGTTTCTAAAAACCCACTTAGTACCAATCACATTCTTATCTTTTGGTCTAGGTACAAGAGTCCAAGTTTTGTTCTTTTCTATCTTCTCAATCTCTTCATTCATTGCTTCGATCCAACTTTCATCATTCAATGCATCTTTAATAGTTCTAGGTTCAATTTCACTAAGCAAACATGTACCTTTGATTTTGTTCCTTGTCATTACACCTTCTTCCTGATCTCCAATTATTTGTTCAGGTGCATGATGCCTTTTGACATACTTTGCAAGTATAGGTTCCTTCCTCTTTGATTCTAGGCTTGCTCCACTATGTTCACCATGCTCAAATATTATGTTATGTTATTTTGTTTGATACTCTGGTTCCACTGTCTGAGACTCGAGTGCCTCTGTCTGAGACTTGGGTGCCTCTGTCTATGACTTGGTTCCCTCTATTTGTGACTAGGTTTCTTCATTCAGTAACGCTAGTTGCACAGGTTGACAAGGTTGCTATCCAATCACCATTTCATGTTTCTTAGGTATAGTATTAGGTTCATAATACACAAAGTTCTTATAGTCCTCAAGCTCTTTACTGCTTTGTTCTTCATTTCTCTTTGTAAACTCATCAATATTTACATGCACACTTTCTATGACTTTATGAGTAGTAAGATTCAAACATTTATATGCTTTTATTTTGCAGGAGTAGCCTAGGAATATACCTTCATCACCTTTTACATCAAATTTTCCATTTCTTGCTTCCTTCAAGATGTAACCTTTACTTCCAAATACTTTGAAATAATGAACATTAGATTTATAGCCATACCATAATTCAAAAGTGTCTTCTCAGTACCTTTCTTCAGTTGAACTCAGTTCAAGGTGTGAATTGCAGTGTTGATGGCTTCCTTCCAGTATTTGGTAGCAACATTCTTTTCAATCATCAAGGTTCTTGCACAATCCATAATGGATCTATTCCTTCTTTCTACTATACTATTTTGCTATGGTGTACTTAGGGAAGATACTTGTCTCTTGATTCCTCTTTTATTGCATAATTCATTGAACTCATTAGAAATGAATTCTCCTCCTCTGTCAGATCTTAGGCATTTAAGTTTCTTTCATGTTTCTTTTTCAACTCTGGCAAGGTACCATTTGAACTTCTGAAAAGCTTCTGATTTTCTTTGAGAAACATAACAATCATCATTATGGAATGGTCATCAACAAATAGAATGAAATAATTCTCACGTGTGTAACTTTTTGTTCCAATTGGTCCACACAAATCAGTATGCACTAATTCCAAGACTTCTTCTGTATTGTAATTCTTGCTCCTTAAACTAGTTTTGCCCATCTTCCCAATTTGACATTGTTTCCATATTGCTAATTCAGGTTTCTTCAAAATAGGAATACCTCTTACTATTTTGTTATTTCTTATGTTGATCAGGTTATCAAAGTTCACATGACATAACCTTTTATGTCTGTTAGCATACATATTTATCTTTCTATAAATTATCAATTACTCACTCTAAGCCCATGAAAAGACAACAATCTCAAACTAACAGTTGAATTATAATATCCATATTTATAATTCTCTAAATTAAGGTACAAATCCCTATTTGATTTACAATGAATTTTGATAGTCACATATTGCTTTCGCAAACACACACTTTTAACCAGAAAGAGAATAAGGCTTTTTGCAGCATTTCATACATCAACATGTCATGAAAATTAAATGAAAGATAGATATTTTAACACTAAATGAAGCTCACAAACTTCAATTTCAGAACTTACTTATTGAAAATAAAACTATACTAAAGCAAACAACAGAAAAATCCACTTGAAAATAGATTCCTGATATTCTAGAAATGTCCCAATAGAGATCAATATGCTAATATAAACCAACAGATTGACACAACATAAATTTTTGTTCCATTCATATAAAAAAATACACTTTCAAGTTTCTTTTTCAATTAACAAACTAACTGAAAATACCCTCCTGTAGCCCATAGACTCCAGCAAAAAGAAGAGCCCCATCCTTGTCCTTGATTTTACAATAAATAACCTTTATGAATAGTTTTTTGGTTTCTATAACTGATTCTTGAAAGTAACTTCATTTCTTTTCACCTTCTATTCCCAATGATTTTCTTCTTGTGCATTTGATACCTTTATAAACTTTTGACTTAAAAGTTTCTAATAATATAACTTAACATATTTTAATGATATATGTAGTTCTATTTTGGACACGCGAAACTTTGTTGAAGACAACCAAAATTTGAAAAAATGTGACTGTCATTTTTATGACAATTTTACACACCCGCGGTCTATAGACAATAACTTTTGTTTTAGGAATCATTATGGAAATCACTCTAGCAAAAGCCTGTGCAACTTGCCTTTGCATAACATATATAAATTTGAGAAAAATCCAAACGTTACGTAAAAACATATGCCCCTCGCACCAAGACCCATTTTCATGCTTTTTGGAAATTTGTTTTTCTCTCTTTGACCAATCTGTGGTCATAGATGTCTAAGTCATTGATGTTGCCATAGCTGCTCCTAAATCCTTATTTCCACACAAATTTGATGGATAACATTGAGGATCAACTTCTACTAATTTATCAAAAATCTATACTTTTGTTTGAGGAAAGATATTGTTGAGGCATTTCATCAAGCAATTTGCAGTCAGTCCACTCAGCTTCAAAATTGACATTCTGTGACCATTCTCATCTAATTTGGAAATAAATTTATGCTTTCTCCCTTCAAATTTAACATCTATAAAAATACATATGAGATTGGAAGGTTAAGCCTGAGAGATTTATAAGCTTTTGGAGATGCCTCTGAACTATAGGAATGGTAACATATTCTCCCATGCTATTAGTTGACAAGGAGATAATTCAAATCGGCTTCAGAATGAGAATGAACCATACGGTTTGATAAGCCCGTGCATATATTCCTTCAATAGGATTTATGAATATCTCTGTATCTCCAAGTTATTGCTGCATATTCAGTTCCTTTGAATTTGGCATCTATAAAGTCATTATCTCCTTCTTAGATGAGACCTAGTGATCCCAAAAATGAGGAAAACCTCCACTCTATAATTTTCCACATTAAAAGGCACCTTTCAACTTGATCATCTTACTATTCTAAACTTCTGAATTCATGTTTTGACTTCAAACTCAAACTCAAATATGCACTTTGGCTTTGGATATTTAAACTTTGGAGCTCAAACCTAAAACTACATTTTGTACTATACCATTGAACCTTGAACTTTGAACCTTGCAAACTACATTTCAAACTTGAACTTTGAACTCTGAACTTTGAACCTTGCAAACTGCATTTCAAACTTGAACTTTGAACTTTGAGGTTCAAATTCATAGTTCACCCTGAATGCTCCTTTATGAAACATAAGCTTTAAACACAATGCTAACAAAACCAAAAAAAGATATCGGGGCAATTTAGGAAATCTTTCTATGAGGACCAGATTTAAAACTTTGGAACTTGGGTGCTGAAAGTGAGCCAAAAAATGGCTTTGACTGGGGATATGGGCAGTGAGGGACATGAAGAATCCAGAAATCTCTGGTAAAAGACCAACTCTCATCCATTGGGAAATAGATTCATAGGGAAGGAAACAAAGAGGAGCCGCTTGCAGAGAAGGGAAAAGTAGGGGAAAACCCCAAAACACCTAAATTACCACCAACTAAAACAAACCAAATACACTAAACACCACCAAAAGAAAACTAAACCTAGGCACAAGAAAAAAATTATGTACAAAGGATAGGGTGAGCATCCCATACCTTGAAGAATGTATTTGGCTGCTTATGGAAAGCCATTAACTAGTTGAGAGAAGTATGTGCGAGTGTGAAAAAGTGGTTGGAATATGAGATGTATCACTCCAAGAAACCCTCTAGTAGCATCTATAAGGAAGGATCTAATCACCATGCATTGGAAAACCCTTTGAAACAACATGTCAGGCCCAAATAACCATTCTGCTCCATATAATTCTGACAATAACACTTTGACATAATTTTGAATGGGTTGGTCTGTATCCTGCACACATTTATGACCACCCTGGTAAGACTCTAACTCAAGCTTCGTGCATGGAATCATCATGGGAGTGAAAAGATTCCCCATAATTTGCACCTCAGTTTTGTCAAGACCCTTTGGTGTTTTAAGCTGTGGCAACTTTTCATTAATTTCCATGTGACCAAACTGAAGACATTCGTAATCAACATGCAAGAAATTTTCTATTTTAGTATTACCACCCTTAAACATTTCTTGGTCTTGATGATCCATTACACTTTCTTGATTAAAGTCACTGGCTGAATATATATCAGAGGTATCAAATCTAAAAGACTCTAACTCTAAAACAGAAACATCTAACAACAAGTTCCCAGCTGATTTAGCACCAACAAATCTGCATTGAAGAAAAGATGTACCCGAGCAAGTCACTATTGTTTCTAGTTGTGTATCATGATCAACCATGAATTTAAAAGAGTCTTTGTGTTCCTCCAACACTCTAGGCTGCATCCATTTCTCGCGAGATGGTGTGTGGTCAAATAGAAAGGTTTCATATTCCATCTGCCCATCAAATTGGAGAATGCCTTTTGTTTCTTCCCCATGAATATTTTCTTGGTCATGCTGATCTGCCATACTTTCCTGATCAACCTTGATGACTGAAACTGTATTAGAAATTTCAAAAGAAGAAGATTCAAATTTTGAAAAAGGGGGAGCTATTCCAAAACTCTCATTGGATTTATTTTTATCAAGCTCTTCCCCTACAGGAGGCACACCTAGACAAGCCATTGATTGAGAAATGTGTTCATCATTATTTTCAATGTGTAAACAACAACTTTCAGTCACATTAAAAAAATGGTTCACAACTAATGTGGGCTCTTGAAAATATTCATCATCATACTCAATATGCAAATGATAAGCTCCAACTAAAATATAGGTACCGCTTTCAATCACAGGAGGCATTAGAAAATCTTCAGTATTAAAAACTGTCAAATTTTGATGAACAAAGGTAAGGGGTGCTGGTTTTATCATTTTGAAAACAAGCCTTTTCTTTTTAGGCTTTATCTTTGGATAAAAATGCTACTCATAGAGACAAATTTTTGCCTGCGAAGATTTAGCACATCTTACTCCACTAATGATCATATCATCATCCAAACTAATAGCCTCCCTTTGTGCATCTTTCAAACTTTGCACTTTTAGATGATGAAGCAAGAATCTAATTTTAGTTTGCATGGAAACAATGAAGACACACAACTGATTATTCTCACTTGGTTGACTGGTTAGAGGGATCTTACTAACACTTCTATTGAATCTATCAAAAAAATTCCTCAAGGAATCCCCTTTTTTCAATCTTCATTTGAAAGAAGTTTAATAGCAACCTAGAAACATCGACTGCATGCATAAACCTATGAAGAAATTTTACCTTAAGATCTTTCCAGCAAGTGATGCAACCATATCGCAAATTCTGGAACCAATCTGCTGCACTTCAAGTGAGGCTTCCGAAAAATAGTCTGACAAAGATGTTCTCTTCTTGCACACCAAAAATCCCATACGAAAATGTAGCTACTTTAATATGACCATCCAAGTTTTGATTAGTGTTACCAGCAAACTTTGGGAAGTATTCACTTGCTCCTTTAGGTAGGGCTGAAAAATGGGGTATAGAAAATGGTCCAATCTGAGCCCCCCATGGCTGTGTAGCAACCAAAGCCATTGAATATTGGACTTCTTCTACCAAAAAGAACCGGAGTCACCAATCTCCATCCTTGGGGAGACACCTTCAAATTTCTGACAAAAGAGAGCACTCAAACTCTTTTACCAAAGATTGCAAGTTTGGACACAGAGTCGCCAATCTCTTTTTTAAAAGATAATAATTTTACTGAGGAAAGAAAGCACTGATCTTTCATTTCTAGATCCCCAGCAAAGTCGCCAAAAATCTGTTAGCATACAGATTTGTCTTTCTATAAATTATCAATTACTCACTCTAAGCCCATGAAAAGACAACAATCTCAAACTAATAGTTGAATTATAATATTTAGATTTATAATTCTCTATATTAAGGTACAACTCCCTATTTGATTTTCAATGAATTCTGATAGTCACATATTGCTTTCGCAAACACACACTTTTAACCAGAAAGTGAATAAGGCTTTTTGCAGCATTTCATACATCAACATGTCATGAAAACTGAATGAAAGATAGATATTTTAACACTAAATGAAGCTCACAGACTTCAATTTCAAAACTTGCTTACTGAAAATAAAACTATACTAAAGAAAACTACAGAAAAATTCACTTGAAAATAGATTCCTGATATTCAAGAAATATCCCAATAGAGATCAATATGCTAATATAAACCAACAGATTCACACAACATAAATTTTTGTTCCATTCATATAAAAAAAATACACTTTCAAGTTTCTTTTTAAATTGACAAACTAATTGAAAATACCCTCCTTTAGCCCACAGACTCCAACAAAAAGAAGAGCCCCATCCTTGTCCCCGGTTTTACAATAAATAACCTTTCTGAATAGTTTTTCGGTTGCTATAACTAATTCTTGAAAGTAACTTCATTTCTTTTCACCTTCTATTCCTTATGATTTTCTCCTTGTGCATTTGATACCTTTATAAAATTTTGACTTAAAAGCTTATAATAATATAACTTAACATATTTTAATGATATATGTAGTTAAATTTTGGACATGTGAAACTTTGTTGAAGACAACCAAAATTTAAATAAATGTGACTAGATAATAACTTTTGTTTTAGGCAACATTATGGAAATTGCTCCAGTGAAAACCTGCAAAACTTGACATTTCATAACATATATCAATTTGAAAAAAATCCAACGGTTGAGTAAAAACATATTCCACTCGCACCGAGACCCAATTTTATGCTTTCTGGAAATTTGTTTTTTTGTCTTTGACCAATTGTGGTCATAGAAGTCTGAGTCATTGATGTTTCCATAGCTGCTCCTAAATCCTTATTTCCACACAAATTTAATGGATAGAATTGAGGATCAACTTCTACTAATTTATCAGAAATTTCTACTTTTTTTTGAGGAAATATATTGTTGAGGCATTTCATCAAGAAATTTGCAGTCAATCCACTCTACTTCAAACTTGACATTCTGTGACCATTCTCATCTAATTTGGAAATCAATTTATGCTTTCTCCCTTATAATTTAACCTCTATAAAAATACATATGAGATTGGAAGGTTAAGCCTAAGAGATTTATAAGCTTTTGGAGATACCTCTGAACTGTAGGAATGGTAACATATTCTCCCATGCTATTAGTTGATAAGGAGATAATTCAAATCGACTTCAGAATGAGAATGAACCCTACAGTTTGATAAGCCCATGAATATAGTCCTTCAATAGGATTTATGAATATCTTTGTATCTCCAATTTATTGCTGCATATTTAGTTCCTTTGAATTTGGCATCTATAAAGTCATTATCTCCTTCTCAGACAAGACCTAGTGATCCTGAAAATGAGGAAAACCTCCACTCTTCAATTTTCCACATTAAAAGGCACCTTTCAACTTGATCATCTCACTATTTTGAACTTCTAAATTCATGTTTTGACTTCAAACTCAAACTCAAAAATGCACTTTGGCTTTGGATATTTAAACTTTGGAGCTCAAACCTGAAACTACATTTTGTACTATACCATTGAACCTTGAACTTTGAACCTTACAAACTGCATTTCAAACTTGAACTTTGAACTTTGATCTTCAAACCTTGCAAACTGTATTTTGAACTTGAACTTTGAACTTTGAGGTTCAAATTCATAGTTCACCCTGAATTCTCCTTTATGAAACATAAGCTTTAAACACAATGTTAATAAAACCAAAACAAGATATCAGTGCATTTTAGGAAATCTTTCTATGAGGACTAGATTTAAAACTTTGGAGCTTGGGTGTTGAAAGTGAGCCAACAACTAGCTCTGACTAGGGTTATGGGCTGCGAGGGACATGAAGAATCTAGAAATCTCTGGTAAAAGACCAGTGCTCATCCATTGGGAAATAGAGTCATACGACAAGAAACAAAGAGGAGCTTCTTGTAGAGAAGGGAAAAGTAGGGGAAAACCCAAAAACACCTAAACTACCAGCAACTGAAACAAACTAACTACACTAAACACCACCAAAAGAAAACTAAACCTAGGCACAAGAAAAAAATTATGTACAAAGGATAGGGTGAGCATCCCATACCTTGAAGAATGTATCTAGCTGCTTATGGAAAGCCATTAATCGGCTGAGAGAAGTATGTGCCAGTGTGAAAAAGTGGTTGGAATATGAGATGCATCACTCCAAGCAACCCTCCAGTAGCAGCTATAAGGAAGGATCTGATCACCATGCATTGAACAAGCCTTTGAAACAACATGTCAGGCCCAAATAACCATTCTACTCCATATAATTCTGGCAATAACATTTTGACATAATTTTGAATGGGTTGGTCTATATCACGCACACCTTTATGACCAGCCTGGTAAGACTCTAACTCAGGCTTCATGCATGGAATCATCATGGGAGAAAAAAGATTCCCCATAATTTGCACCTCAATTTTTTCAAGACCCTTTGGTGTTTTAAGCTGTGGCAACTTTTCATTAATTTCCATGTGACCAAACTGAAGACATTTGTAATCAGCATGCAAACAATTTTCTATTTCAGTATTACCACCCTTGAACATTTCTTGGTCTTGATGATCCATTACACTTTCTTGATCAAAGTCACTGGCTGAATATATATCAGAGGTATCAAATCTAAAAGACTCTAAATCTAAAACAGAAACATCTAACAACAAGTTCCCAGCTGATTTGGCTCCAACAAATCTGTGTTGAATAAAAGATGTACCCGAGCAAGTCACTATTGTTTGTAGTTGTGTAGCATGATCAACCATGAATTTAAAAGAGTCTTTGTGTTCCTCCAACACTCTAGGCTGCAACCATTTCTCATGAGATGGCATGTGGTCAAATAGAAAGGTTTCATATTCCATTTGCCCATCAAATTGGAGAATGCCTTTTGTTTCTTCCCCATGAATCTTTTCTTGGTTGTGCTGATCTGCCATACTTTCCTGATCAACCTTGATGACTGAAACTGTATTAGAAATTTCAAAAGAAGAAGATTCAAATTTTTAAAAAGGGGGAGCTATTGCTAAACTTTCAGTGGATTTATTTTTATCAAGCTCTTCCCCTACAGGAGGCACACCTAGACAAGCCATTGATTAAGAAATGTGTTCATCATTATTTTCAATGTGTAAACAACAACTTTCAGTCACATTAAAACAATGGTTCACAGCTGATGTGGGCTCTTGAAAATCTTCATCATCATACTCAATATGCAAATGATAAGCTCCAGCTGAATTATAGGTACCACTTTCAATCACAGGAGGCATTAGAAAATCTTCAGTATTAAAAACTGTCAAATTTTGATGAACAAAGGTAAGGGGTGCTGGTTTTGTCATTTTGAAAACAAGCCTTTTCTATTTAGGCTTTACCTTTGGATAACACTTCTATTCAAAGAGACAATTTTTTTCCTGCAAAGATTTAGCACATCTTACTCCACTAATGATCATATCATCATCCAAACTAACAACCACCCTTTGTGCATCTTGCAACCTTTCCACTTTTAGACGATGAAGCAAGAATCTAATTTTAGTTTGCATGGAAAAAATGAAGACACACAACTGGTTATTCTCACTCAGTTGACTGGTTATTCTCACTCGGTTGACTGGTTAGAGGGATCTTACTGACACTTCTATTGAATCTATCAATGAAATTCCTCAAGGCTTCCCCTTTTTTCAATCTTGATTTGAAAGAAGTTTAATATCAACCTAGCAACATCGACTGTAGGCATAAACCTCTAAAGAAATTTTACCTTAAGATCTTTCCAACAAGTGATGCAACCATCTAGAAAATTATGGAACCAATCTACTGTACTTCCAGTGAGGCTTCCAACAAATAGTCTGACAAAGATGTTCTCTTCCTGCACACCAAGAATCCCACAAGAAACTGCAGCTGCTTTAATATAACCATCCAGGTCTTGATTTGTGTTACCAACAAACTTTGGGAAGTATTCACTTGCTCCTTTAGGTAGGGCTGAAAACTGGGGAAAGGAAAATGGTCCAATCTGAGCCCCCCATGGCTATGCAGCAACCAAAGCCATTGAATACTAGAATTCTTCTACCAAAAATAACTGGAGTCTCCAATCTCATCCTTGGGGAGACACCTTCAAATTTTTGACAAAAGAGAGCACTGGAACTCTTTTACCAAAGATTGCAAGTTCAAACACAGAGTCGCCAATCTCTTTTTACAGAGATAATAATTTTATTGAGGAAAGAAAGCACTGATCTTTCATTTCTGGATCCCCAACAGAGTCACCAAAAATCTGTTAGCATACAAATTTGTCTTTCTATAAATTATAAATTACTCACTCTAAGCCCATGAAAAGACAACAATCTCAAACTAACAGTTGAATTATAATATCCAGATTTATAACTCTAAATTAAGGTACAACTCCCTATTTGATTTTCAATGAATTCTGACAGTCACATATTTCTTTCACAAACACACACTTTTAACCAGAAAGCGAATAAGGCTTTTTGCAGCATTTCATACATCAACATGTCATGAAAACTAAATGAAAGATAGATATTTTAACACTAAATGAAGCTCACAGACTTCAATTTTAGAACTTACTTACTAAAAATAAAACTATACTAAAGCAAACTACAGAAAACTCCACTTGATAATAGATTCCTGATATTCAAGAAATATCCCAACAGAGATCGATATGCTAATATAAACCAACGGATTCACACAACATAAATTTTTGTTCCATTCATATAAAAAAAATACACTTTCAAGTTTCTTTTTCAATTAACAAACTAATTGAAAATACCCTCCTGTAGCCCACAAACTCCAGCAATAAGAAGAACCCCATCCTTGTCTCATGTTTTACAATAAATAACCTTTCTGAATAGTTTTTCAGTTTCTATAACTGATTCTTGAAAGTAACTTCATTTCTTTTCACCTTCTATTCCTGATGATTTTCTCCTTGTGCATTTGATACATTTATAAAGTTTTGAATTAAAATTTTAAAATAATATAACTTAACATATTTTAATGATATATGTCGTTATATTTTGGACATGTGAAACTTTGTTGAAGACAACCAAAATTAAAAAAATGTGACTGTCATTTTTATGACAGTTTTACACACCCTCGGTCTGTAGACAATAACTTTTGTTTTAGGCATCATTATGGAAATTGCTCTGGTGGAAGCCTGTGCATAACATATATCAATTTGAAAAAAATCCAACAGTTGAGTAAAAACATATGCCCCTTGTACCGAGACTCATTGTTACGCTTTTTGGAAATTTGTTTTTCTGTCTTTGACCAATTTGTGGTCATAGAAGTCTGAGTCATTGATGTTGCCATAGCTGCTCCTAAATCCTTATTTCCACACAAATTTGATGGATAACATTGAGGATCAAATTCTAATAATTTATCAGAAATCTCTACTTTTGTTTGAGGAAAGATATTGTTGAGGCATTTCATCAAGCAATTTGCAGTCAGTCCACTCTGCTTCAAACTTGGCATTCTGTGACCATTCTCATCTAATTTGGAAATCAATTTATGCTTTCTCCCTTAAAATTTAACCTCTATAACAATACATATGAGATTGGAAGGTTAA
>MU227299.1:213319-237607 GCA_018584345.1 Thuja plicata
ATAACAATACATATGAGATTGGAAGGTTAAGCCTGAGAGATTTATAAGCTTTTGGAGATGCCTCTGAACTGTAGGAATGGTAACATATTCTCCCATGCTATTAGTTGATAAGGAGATAATTCAAATCGGCTTTAGAATGAGAATGAACACTACGGTTTGATAAGCCTGTGCATATATTCCTTCAATAGGATTTCTGAATATCTCTATATCTCCAAGTTAATGCTGCATATTCAGTTCCTTTGAATTTGGCATCTATAAAGTCATTATCTCCTTCTTAGATGAGACCTAGTGATCCTAAAAATGAGGAAAACCTCCACTCTGCAATTTTCCACATTAAAATTCACCTTTCAACTTGATCATCTCACTATTCTAAACTTCTAAATTCATGTTTTGACTTCAAACTCAAACTCAAATCTGCACTTTGGCTTTGGATATTTAAACTCTGGAGCTCAAACCTAAAACTAGATTTTGCACTATACCATTGAACCTTGAAATTTGGACCTTGCAAACTACATTTCGAACTTGAACTTTGAAATTTGAACTTCGAAGCTTGCAAACTGCATTTCAAACTTGAACTTTGAACTTCGAGGTTCAAATTCATAGTTCACCCTGAATGCTCCTTTATGAAACATAAGCTTTAAACACAATGTTAACAAAACTAAAACAAGATATCGGGGCAATTTAGGAAATCTTTCCATGAGGACCAGATTTAAAACTTTGGAACTTGGGTTCTGAAAGTGAGCCAACAATGTCATAATCATATTTCTTCTACTTGTGCAATAAAACATGAACTTTTATTGAGATCAAGATAAAATAGATTACCTTTTGTTTGCCTGCCAGTTCCAACTAGGTTTTCCTCACCATCTAGGAGCTTGGCCTTACCATTCATGAATTCTACCATGAAACCAATGTTATTTAGTTGTGCCAGACTTAGTAGATTATGCCTTAGTCCTTCAACCCAATAAGCATGATCACATTTGATTCCTTCAGTTAAAGAAATACAAGCTTTACCTTTCACATAGCAGGGTTCATCATTCCCAAAACTGACACTCCCACCATCATAGTGCTCAAGATGTTCAAATTTGGTTTATCACCGGTCATGTGGTGAGAACAACCACTATCAATTATCCAAGTGTCATTCTTACTAATATGGGAGTGAAGTGCAGTCTTTTCATTATCTTCATTGTTTGAATCATCCTTAATAGAAATGTAAACCATTTCATCTTCATCTTCATCACTATCAGGATCTTTAGCAATATAACAAGATTTCTTACCTTTGTCCTTGTAGCTTTTGAAATCTTTCCTGCCTTTGTACTTGTTGAACTTTCTCTCACCTTTGTCTTCCTTGTTTGGACACTTAGTAGAAATGTGACCAACCTCATCACATGAAAAGAAAAATGATGGTATTCTTCCTTTGTACTATCCTTTTCCTTTTACAGCTCTATTTGCAATTAATGCTTCAATGATTTCCAAATCTTCATCATCAGAATCATCATCACTATCACTATCAATATGTTTTCCTTTCATCTTTCTAAGGTTTAATTTAGCTTTGAATACAAACTCAAGATTGCTAGGATTAGGAGAATAATTGTCAAAGTTGTCCAACTCAAAAGCTGTAAGTCTTCCAACCAATACATCTAGACTTACATCATTACTACATCTCTGTTATTAATAACTGAGAGGGGGGGTGAATTAGCGGCCTCAAAAATTTAATCCTTAAATCAACCCTTTGAACTTATAACCACAAATTATATCTCAAGTTATCTTCTATCCTACAAGATGAATTCCATGAAATACTTATATCAATTTACTACTTGTGGGATTACTCTGTTAAACCTTCTTATGTATGTTTACCGATAAGTAGTCATCTATTTACCGAAACACAGTAAATATGTAGAGTATATCGATCAATCCAGAATTAACTATGTAAGATACAAAATAGTAAAGAAATAAATCATACACACCTAACACATGGATTTTTAACATGGAAACCCTATTAAAGGAAAAACCATTGGGACCGATACCCCAAATTTTCACTCTTCTGAAGTGAGCCCTGTTAAGAGCCAACCCTGTTAAAGGTTACAAATACACTGTTAGGTGTGACCTTGTTAGAGGATTTAGAAATATTTTGTCAACTAGTATCTGACATCTAATGCTACCATCCTTGATCAAACACTCGCTTGGCCTGTCAATAGGTATCGGGCATATCCAATGCTACTTTTGTGATCAAACTTTTTGATACTCCTTGGGATGTATCTCAATTGAAAAAGACTTTTAAGTCCTGCTCGGTTAAGAGGCTTATATGCTTCAATGGTTAAACTGAAACACTGATGATTTGTTCATACATACAACTCAATTGCAGATTTTTAGATCTATTTTAGGTCCATTACTTCACTGATCAATATAATCAAATATATACCTTTGCTCCACACTTTTTCTACTATGTGATGCTTGTCTTACTATTCATCGGTGTCTACAGAATCTAGATCTTCCTTTAGCTTGTTGATCAGGACTGAAATGAAGACTTTCTTCTCCTTTATATTTTCTTTAGCATCTTTCCTCTTCTCTTGTTCACCCCACACACACAATTTGTAATGAATTGAGTTTTTCTCTTATAGACATGATTTCCTCTTTTCTAGGCTTTCTTGATCTTGGCATGTTCAACAATCTTTGCCAACAGATTTAAAGAAAATATCCAGTCTGATCTTGTAGAGATGTTCTTGCCAACTGGACAAAGTATCTTTAAATCAATTACTTATCTCTGGCTTTATCTAGATGATTAAAACAATGATAAGTATATGTTAACTCTATATTTAGCTTCTTTACAGCTAAGCATTTTTGTCATTTTCTGATCTCTCTATTATGTCAGTCAACACTTCAGTTAGTCATCGATAATAAATGACTATTCTGTCGGTGTGAATTTGTTCTTTTACTCTGACCATCGGGTGCACTCCATCGGTGTATGCAATCACTTAGTGAATACTTGACTTATATGCATCACTAATAGCATAGCCTTTGATTCATTGGTTCTTTGAAGTCTTTTGGCAGTATTTCCATGACCATATAGATTATATCAAGTTGACATCAATGAAAATACAATACATTAACTAATTTAATGCCTTGTATGATCATCAACTTAACATCTTCAAACATTCAATCAGTTACATGTCATCACATCTCATCTCTTGAATAGCTAAAAATCTAATTGCATAGATAGGAAGTAAAGTTATCAATACCTTTTTGACCACTATTTTGTCTTCAATTGTTCCATTGACAGCTTTGATTGTACTAACACTTTTCTTGATTCTTTTACTGTACTTTGTATTGTCTTCTCCTTATTTCCTTCTCATCAGATCAAACTGGCCTATGAGACTTTCTGCTTTGGCTCTCTTTACATTGTCATCTCCTCCATGTATATCATGTAGTTTATTCCACATATCATAGGTAGTAGGGCTATCCTTTACTTCATCAAATTCAAAATAGCTGAGTGAAGAAGCAATATCAGTCATCATTATGATATGATGCTTCATGTCCACCATCTGTTCCACAAACATAGGTCTCAGCAGTTCCACATACTTGTGATCTAGAAATTGCAAACCAGTATCTCCAATAGTAGATAGATGTAGCCTCATCAAATCTTGTCATGCAGTGAAGTTTTCATTGTTGAGCTTGGGGATCTCCCTTCTGTAAGACATCTATGATCTTTAGCTTAGGCCTTAAAACCTTTCTTGTAAGCACCAAATACTATGATACCAATTATTGGAAATTAGTTGAGTAAATGAGAGAGGAGGGGTGATTCAGTTACAACAAAAACAAATCCAAGTCCCTTAGATGTCTTAAACAAATTTATCACTATTTCTTAGTTAACACAAATATTATACTATCACTCGGTTAACATAGAAAATCTTAAGATATTAACTGTGATTATCCTTTAGTGATTAATTGTAGAAACATAAACCATACAGAAAATAAAATGTACACAGATAACACCAAGATTTAACATGGAAATTCAATATGGGAAAAACCACCAATTGCGACTAGTCACTATTTTTCACTCTTCTAAAGTGAGCCCTGTTAGGAGCCAACCCTATTAAGGTCACAATAACACACTGTTAGGTGTGACCCTGTTAGAGGATTTAATCACCCTATAAGGAGTGGCCTTGTTAGAGGTCTTCAAACACTTCAATGTAGAAATGTCACCTTGTGAGAGGATTTACAAAAGATTGTTAAGTCTACTCTGTAAATAGATTTTGATTAGTGCTACAATTGTTAGAGAGAAAACATGGATTGACCTATTTTGAGAAGCAACTGTCTTTGCTGATTCAGATCTCTACTATGGTTTTAATTAATTGATCCTCATTGATCAGATATTCTGTTGCAACTCTGTATGTTTTGTCCTCAACCAGAATCCCATTTGATTTCGCCTCCACACTTCATGTCATAAACACATATCTCACTTTCTTACTTACACCATATTCAATCCAAACTTGACCTTATATATATATGATAAGCCTTGTCAAGTTGGCCTTAATAACCTTCCAAATAATCAATAAAACTTAAGTTTTTCAGCTTCATATAACCGGTTAACCATAAAATATAAACTATTGTTAGTCGGCTGTCACTAAAAGCATAACTTGGTTAATATTGAAATCCTTCAACGCCTGACCAAAACTATAATGCTCGAGTGAACACAGTTAGAACTGAAAATCGGTTTGGTCTTCTTTAATGCCTGAGAGTGCTTGGCATAAATTGATTGTGCTCAAATAGGATCAGACATTTGTGTAAACATCACTACACTTGTGTAAACATCAATGCAAATACACAATTGAATAATTCTCATCAATAGTTCTATCACCATAGAATTTTTCTCATGCTTTTCTCTCAATTGATCAAGTGTGTGAGGTCTTGTAGGTAACACATATTCAGTATCCAAGTATTGAGTAACATAATTTCCAATACCTGATAGGTGGAGTCTTATCCTATTTTTCCATGATGCAAAGTTATCCTTGTTTAATTTAGGCACATCCTGTTTTCTCATCTTGTGATCTTTTGCTTAGGTCTTGAAACTTTCCTTTCTAAGCACACAAGCTCTGATACTAATTGTTAGAATAACTGAGAGGGGGGGGGGGGGGGGGAATCAGNGAGAGGGGGGGGGGGGGGTTGAATCAGTGGCCTCAAAAATATTCTAATAAATTAACCCAAAAACTTAGTACCATAATTATAAGCCTCTAGTTATCTTCTATCCTACAAGATGTATGCCTTGAAATAATCTTATCAAATAACTACTGCTCGGATTTCACTATTAAACCTTATTCTTAAGCTTTACCAATTAGTAGTCTATCATTTACCGAAGTACAGTAAATAAGTTAGTGTTTACCGATTAATATTGTTTTAGTAATGTGTAAAGAAAAACATTAAAGCAATGAATCATACACACATTTGACACATGTATTTTTAATGTGGAAACCCTGTTAAGGGAAAAACCACTTGGGACAGGTAACCCAAAATTTTCACTCTTCTGAAGTGAGTTCGGTGAAGAGCCAACCCTGTTAAAGGTTACAAACACACTGTTAAGTGCGACCTTGTTAGAGGATTTATCACTAATAGTTAATCACTTGATATCTAAAATTTCACTATGCTATCTTCATGAATTAACCTTTTGATACTCCTTGGGATGTATCTCAATATATAAATAATTATTAGATCCTTCTCGGTTAAGAGACTTTCTAAAGCAATGGTTAAACTGAAATAGTATATGATCTGTTCATATAAACAACTTAATCTTGTATATGTTTAGACCTATTGTAAGCTCATAATACCTTTATGATCAATGTTTCCTTTCAGTACCTTTGCTCCACTTCTTTATTCTTGGTGATGCTATGCATCTCTATTGCTCGGTGTCTGCAAAAATCTTTAGCTATGTTATTTAGCTTGTTTGATCAAGACTGTATGAAGTCTTTCTTCACCAGTATTCTCTTCAGAATCTTATTCTTTATTCACCCCCTTAATTTATAATGAATTATCTTGTCTCTCTTATAGACATAATTTCACCATTTCTAAGTCCTTGACTTTCTTGTTCTTGGCGTGATCCACAATTCTCGCCATTCTTGTTTTAAAGCTTACTTTAGTTTTATCCCGTAGATTTATCCTTGAAAACTGGAATAAAACAACTTTAAAACTCTTGCTTATCTCTAGCTTTTAACTTGTCTATGAAAACAATGTTATCAACCAGTTAACTCCATATTTATCTCTTGCCAGCTAAGTCTTTTGTCATTTCTAAACTTCAGCTCTTTTTGGTGTTTAACTCCTTGTTAGCTTTGGTCTTGACTTCAATTTTCCTCGGGAATCTCTTTCCATTGGGGTTTTCTGTCCATCGAGGTTTTTTAACCATTGGGTAACACTATGGTTCTTCTTTTCAGTAATGCTTGCTCAAGTTTCTCGCTCGGGTATCACTGTGACTTTCCACTTGGGGTTCTCTGTCCGTTGGGGTGCATTGTTTGTCGATGTTAGTTGTCACTTGGTGTATACTAAAATCTTATGCATTAATGATAGCATAACCTTTATCTCTTTGGTTCTTTGAAGTATTTGACACTATGTATATAACCAATCAAATTATGTCAAGTTGACATCAATGACAATACAATACATTAACTGATTTAATGCCTTGCATTAACTTTCTGCAGCTTGGTGATCATCAACTTAACATCTTCAAACATTCAATCAGTTATGGTTAATGAGACCGAGACTAGAGAAGCAATCAAAAATATGAAAAAAGAGATAATTGAGATTACAAGGATAAAGGTAAGAAAGCTTGTTACATTTTTGAAGATAAAGATAATAACAGTGGATCTGACAGTGATGAAGATATTGAGATAGTGTTTGTAGCTTTGAAGGATGATTCAGATGAAGATGAAAGGTATGTAGAAACAACACTTATTTCTAAAGTTAGTAAACATGACATTTGGGTTATTGATAGTGGCTGTACACATCACATGACCGGAGATAAAGGAAAATTTTAATTTCTTGAACATTATGATGGTGGATCTGTAAGAATGGGAAATGATACACCTTGTCAAGTGAAAGGAAAAGGTACTATTATGCTGAAAAATAAAATCAAATGTGAAAATAATTATTGGGTAAAAGGAATAAATTACAATCTATTGAGTGTTTCGTAGTTGAATAACGCAGGTCACCTAGTTACATTTGAAAATAGAAAAGCTAGAATCTATGATGGAACATGAAAATTGATCGGCACTGGTGAACAATCTCAAGGTAACTTATTCTACCTTGACACTACTGAAACTACTTGCTTATTGGAAAAGAATGAAGATATATGGTTATGACATAAAAGACTGTGTCATGTAAATTTGTACAATATGGTTAACATTAGTAGAAAAATAAAAGTTAGAGGCTTACCGAGCTTATCTAAACCAGACCATGTAATGTACAAAAATTATAAAATGGGAAATATGTCAAAATCTAGTTTCAAGAGCAAGAATTTTTCATCTAATGATATTTTTGAGTTAGTTCATACAGACCTATGTGGACCAATGAGAACACATAGCTATTATGGGGACAAATACTTTATTTTATTTGTTGATGACTACTCTAGAATGATGATTGTCATGTCCTAAAAGAAAAATATGAAGCATTTAAGATGTTTAAGTGGTGTAAAGCTAAAGTGGAAAAAGAAACTAGTAGAGATCTAAAGTATTTTAGATCTAACACAGGAGGTGAATTTATATCTAATGAGCTCACTAAATTTTTTAATGAGTATGGAATCAAAAGACAAGTTTCTGCACCAATGACACCACAGTAGAACGAAATTGTTGAAAGAAGAAATAGCTCAATTATTGATTGTGCTAGAACACTGATAATTGAAAAGAATGTTGCACAAACATACTACAGAGAAGCAGTAAGAACAATTGTTTACATACTGAACCAAGTACAACTGAATAAAGATTCAAACGAAACACCTTATGAGATATGGCATGGTTATACACCTAATGTGAGCTATTTTATAATATTTGGTAGTCATTGCTAAATTTGAAAAGATGATAAAATGGTAAATTTGATTCAAAAAGTGATGAAGGAATATTTCTTGGATATTCTACTTATAGAGATGCCCGATATCAAGTTACAAACTAATCTATTAAATCCTATAACAAGGTCACACCTAACAGTGTGTTTGTAATCTTTAACAGGGTTGGTTCTTCACCGAGCTCAGTTAAGAAGAGTGAAAATTTTGGGTTACCGGTCCAAGTGGTTTTTCCCTTAAAAGGGTTTCCACGTTAAAAATCCATGTGTCAATGTGTTTATGAGTCATTACTTTAGTATTTTTCATTACACATAACTAATTTGGATTGATCAGTATACACTAAGCAATTACTATTTTTTGGTAAATGAAAGACTGCTATTCGGTAAACATTAAGAATAAGGTTTAACATAATACTCCGAGTAGTAGTTATTTGATAAATATATTTGAAGGCATACATCTTGTAGGATTGAAGATAACTAGAGGCTTAATAGTGTGGTACTAAGTTTTTGGGTTGATTTATTGGAATATTTTTTAGTCCACTGATTCACCCCCCCTCTCAGTTATTCTAACACAAGACATCTAACAAAATCATTGAAAGTGCAAATGTAAAATTTGATGAATTTGCTGAGCAAAATGATGAGGACAACATGAAAGAACCAAAAGATTACAATAGATTTGTCTACATGGAAGAACCTGATACTATACCAATGTAGATGCCTAACGTTACCATGCAATAGGGTAATGTCATCGGGCAACAGGTAGCACAGACTGAGCATCAGGAAAATACCAAAACTAAAGATCATGAACAAGAACACAATGAACCTACAGGGGAAGAAAATGAAGAAGAAAGAACTGAACCTAAATTTTCTATATATGTGAGAAGACATCATCCACAAAATCAGATTATTAGAGATAAAAGAGAAGGCATGATGACAAGAAGTAAGTTAAGAGATAACACTTGTTTAATGTGAATTTGAGCCTAAGAATGTTAGAGATGCATTAGAAAATGAAGAATGGATTAATGCTATGAATGAGGAAATTGAGAAGATACAAAAAAATAAGACATGAACATTAGTATAGAGATAGAGTGATAAAGATGTCATTGGCACCAAATGGATATTCAGAAACAAATTGAATGAGAATGGGGATGTAACCAGAAATAAAGCTAGATTAGTTTGCAAAGGGTATGCACAAGAAAAAGGAATTGACTATGGAGAAACTTTTTCACCCGTTGCTATACTTGAAGGAGTAAGAATACTACTTGCATACGTTACATATAAAGGATTCAAAGTATATCAGATGAATGTTAAGTCTGCATTTTTGAATGAAATAATGGAAGAAGAGGTATACATTGAACAACCTGAAGGATTTGTTGACCCTGATCAGAAAAACATGGTATGTAAGTTACACAAAGATTTATATGGATTGAAACCAACACTGAGAACATGGTATGAAAGATTACACTCTTATTTTATAAGTATTGGATTTATTAGAACAAGTGACAACATCAATTTGTATTTAAAAGGAGGAAATGATTATAAGACCCTTATTGCTGAAATATTTGTTGATGATATTATATTTGGAGGTAATGATAACCTATGCACTTCATTTGCTGATGAAATGAGGAAAGAATTTGAAATGTCAATGTTTGGTGAGATCAATTTTTTTCTTGTATTGTAAATTTTACAACAGATTGCAGGTATCTACATTACTCAAGCTAAATACATCAAGGAAGTACTAAAGACATTCAAAATGGAAGAATCAAAACCAGTCGGAACACCTATGGTGATAGGATGCAAATTGACAAAAGAAGACAAGACACCTAAGGTAAATCAGACTTTGTATAGATCTATGATTGGTAAATTGATGTATGTTGTACACACAAGACCTGACATAGGACACATAGTTGGAATAGTTGCAAGATTTTTAGCTAATCCTAGAGAATCACATAAGACTATTGTAAATTTTTTTTTTAGATATTTGAAGAATACTAAGGATTATGGACTTTGGTACAAAATAGAAGGAAAGTTTGAACTGAAATATTATACTGATGCTGATTGGGCTGGGAACATTGATGATAGAAAGAGTACTACTAGTGGAGCATTATTTATTGGAGAGAGATTAGTTACTTGGATAAGAAAGAAGCAAGGATGCATATCTTAGTCAATTGTAGAAGTAGAGTAGGTTTTTGTTGCTGCTACAAATTGTTCAAACATATAATGGATAAAACAACTGCTGAAATGAATGAATGAAGAGATCACTAACCCAGTGATAATTTGTTGTGATAATACAAGTGCTATAAATATTTCAAAGAATATTGTGGAGCATGCAAAGAAAAAGAACATATCTATCAAATATCACTACTTGAGGGAACAAGTACAAGATAAACAAGTAATACTAGAATATGTAAAATCAAAAGGTCAACTTGTAGACATATTCACAAAACCCTTACCGAAGGATACATTTGAGTACTTGAGAGGTAGACTAGGGGTTCATCCCCTGTTTATTGGTAACTAAGTTGGGTAGGAGGTTGCATCAACCTACATGAAATCAAAATATTAGACATGTTGATACAAATATGAGCTGGACTAACACAGACATATCAATACACTAAAAGGTACCTACTGCACCGAACAACAGAGATATTTTATTTGGCTACTGAAGAGCTCTATATTTATTTTTGGCATTGTTTTCAAAGGGAGAGAGATTCATGAAATATAAAAGGAGAAATGATCAATGAAACATCTATCCATCCAAGGGAGAAAAAAGAAAGGGAGAGACATATCTAATCTATAGAGAGATTCAAGAATAGAAAAGTCAAAACTGCAGGGAGAGTCTACATGGTGAGTTTTTAATACTGAAACAGATTATATATTCAAGCTACGGAGAGCTACAAAATTGTTGCAGTTGTAGAAAAAAAGTTTGGTATTTTGTTGTATGAGATATTTTTATTGCATATTTCATATTGTGTTACCATCAATTCCAAAGGGAGAGATTGATGAACTACAACTGATTGTATGTTTGAAGTCATTTGTTGATATTCAACTGAGTTGCATATGTGATGATAAACATTATCAGTTAATGTATTATCATTGATGTCAACTTATTTGAGTATTATTATGGTGGAAAATATTTGTTATGTATGGAAGATTTGGAACAGACAAATTTTATGTGGTCGAAAAATGATGAGTTTTGTATACACCGAAAGACAGTAGACACCAAGTAAAACATAGTGTATACTGAGCACAATGATAACCAAGCTAGGGATCACCGACACAACAAGGTATTGACTGAGAAATTAATTCAAATTGAGGCTAACTAGAATTCTGAGCTAGCAATTGATGATTTCGAGGTAAAAGATAAAGTTTTTTATTTTGATCAAACGGTTATCAAAATTCAATGAAGATCAGATGACAAAGATTGAAACGTGTTTTTAACACAACTATCGAGGAAGGATCAAATGGTAAAATCAATGATGGAGATTTAGCGGAAAAATTTGAAAGATGAAAATTAAATGAGACATGATGTCTATATAAGAGACTAGAGATTCATTATGAATATACATGCGAGCATAGATACCGAAGTGCACATGCAAATTTTATGCATGACTGATCAAACTGGTTAAAGACAGAACCAAGCATTTTTCTGCAGATATCACCAAGCAAACAAAGGAAATAGCATTACCAAGAAGAATAGAGTATGGTGAATCAGATGAATTGAAGTGAAAAAATTGATCAGAGGCATTATGTACTTAGCATAGATCTGAAAATCAACAAAATAGAGTTGTATTTGAATCAGATCATTACTGTATCAATTTAACCATTATTACAGATAAATCTCTTAACTAAGTAGGTCAGTGAAAGTCTATATTATAACATTCAAATAATGTTGAGTGTTTTCTTGTTGATCCCATTGTGAATACATGGTCAAGAGAGAACTGATAGTTTTAAATCCTCTAACCAGGTCACATTTAATAGTGTACATTATAACCTTTAACAGGGTTGGCTCTTCACCAAGCTCACTTCAGAAGAGTGAAAATATTTTGGGTTACTGGTCCCAGGTAGTTTTTCCCTTAGCAGAGTTTCCACGTTAAAAATCTGTGTCAATGTGCATGATTATTGTGGATTTTTATTTTACTTTAAAATTTATTTTATTGACCTAGATCAGTAATCACAATATCAATTTACTGATATTCGGTAAACACTATTGACTAAAGTTTGAGATACATAATACATTTCACCGAGCTGAATTATATGTTTGAATTAGTTTTGATATACATCTGGAGGAATTTGGGACTGTAGGATAATTGTGAGGAAAATTATTCTAATTGATTCACCCCCCCATCAATTATTTTAACAGATCACTTGGAGTAAAGTACAGTTTTGGAGATTCAGTCTTAAAATTGATTAAGTATAGAAACTGAAGTACAAAGTTTAACAATATTTTTTTGGACAGTGAAGATGGTATATGATGTTTGATGACTTGAGAACTTAGAAGAAGACACTATGGGATATGTATGACCTTCATTTAAGGTTGCTTTTGTTTTGGTGTTGATCACAGAGAGTTAGAGTGTTTTGAAGACATACATAGATAATGGAACAATGAAATAGAGCAGTTGAATAGTCGCGATGATTAAAGGAGTATAAGATAGAATCTAAACATGATAAGTTGGATTTTTATTGTGAATTACCTATACTTTGGTAGTACAAGGTCGCTGACATTGCATTTACTTTTTGTATAAGTATTCATTCTATTTTGTACTGTAATTGAGAGTCGACTAAATGATGTAACACGTATAAATATGAAGAACATTTTGATAAGCGAAAAGGTGAAAGAGATGTTAGAGATGACTGATGGCAGATGCAAGATCAGAGGTTGAAAAATATTATTGAGAGCTACAACTAGAACTATCTAAGCATTGGTGATGCTTGTTTTTTTCATTACTGAGAATAATTTGTAACATAAGTATTGATAGTAAGAGTTGTAAGCTTAGTGTACCCCTAACAGGGTGTTGTATACCTTTAACATGGTTGATATTACTTTAACAAGGAAATATACTATTTAATACTCAGGCCCTAACAATAATAGGTCTCCTAAAACATACATTATACTTTAGTGCATGCTTGTGGGTACCATCCCCATCATGGTTTTCCCTTGGCTAGGGTTTCCTCGACAACAAATAATGGTGTATTGAGTTGTGTGTTATTTTCTCATGTTCTTTTCATTTCAAAAATATTATGGGTTATTAATAATTGGTTTAAGTTTAATTTAAAGTGTTGTAATACTAATTCACCCCACTCTTAGTATTACTCAATCCTAACAATTGGTATCAAATTTGTTGGCCCTTGAAAAGAAAGTTTAACAACTTAAGGGAGATCAAGATGGATTTTGTAAGTTTGGAAGAAAACTTTGAAGCAGCACTTGAAGACCTTGACAAAGAAAAAGAAGAGAATGGTGACTTGAGATTCAAATTAAGAATACCTAAGGGATTCATTAAGAAATTAAAATATCAGCTTGAACTTTCTAGAAGTCAGAGATGGGATCTTATGGGTTAGATAAAAGAGGATTCAGACAATGATAATTCAGATCAGATGAAACAACTTAAATAAGAGAATGATACTTTAAAGCTTAACCATGAAGCGATGGCTAAAGAGATTTGGCAAGAAAAGGATGCTAAAAACAAAAATGAAGAAGCCTTGAAGGATGATAATATTATGATGGGACATATGAAGAATGAATTTGTTCACTACAAGAAATATAATCAGATCATTAAAGGTGAACTTGTTGAGACAAAGAAATATATTGAGAGACTTCATATGAGTAGTGAATTGATTGGTGAACAAAGAGACAGAGAGAAAACTAAAGGAGATATGACTAGTGTTGGCTTCAATGAAGCTAAATGTTCTAAGAATCAAGAAGAAAAATATGATGCGAAGACTGATCGAGAAAAACCTACTCTTGAAGAACCTAAAGAATAGATCCAATTCAGAGGTAGATGTTTTAGATGTAACAAGTTTGGACACATGAAGAGAGATTGCAGAGGTAATACCCCTTTCAAACCTTTTTCTTGTTATTTCTTTAATCGTCATACATATGGGAACAAGAAAGAAGAATGCAAGAAACCTAATCAATCTAGATACAGACAAGACAACATCAAAGGAGAAACAACAATTAAAACCACATGTTACAAATGTAATAACCTTGGGAAAATCAAAAGGTATTGTAAGTTGCAGGTAAATTAGAGCATACCTCCTCCTATATGCTACAAATGCAACAATCCATGACATATAGAAAATTTTTGCAGGTATAATAGAGAAACAATAGAAGAGTACCACCTCCTATGGACACAAAGAGGAATGAAAATGATATTGGTAAGAGTCTTGTAGAATACAAAAGTGAATTTGAAAATTGTTTCAAGAAAGAAAAAGATAATAGTAGTGGTACAGTATGCAAAGTCAAAGATTCTAACGAGGTATTGGTTCAAGGAGAGACAATAGATGCTACTGAATCTTTGCCTGATGCTAACAAAGCTTAATCAACCTAAATGACCGAACATGGCCTTAGGGAGGGCATTAGATGAAGACACTAGATTATATCCAGCCCTTGATTTTGAGGAGTAAGCCCATGCAATCTTGGTTATAGTGTATGCGGACATTATGGAACCTATATCTGTGATCGCAATATCAGATGATTCATATTCTGTGATCGCGAGATTTTTGATTGACTGGACAGTGTACGAAGTTGAGTTCATTGGGTAAAGTGCATTTTCTCACTTAGAGATAAATAAAATGCATCTAAGTTACTTATTTATTCACCATTTGAAGAGTAGCGACCAAGGAGAGCAAAGTTTAGAGCATATTAGACTACCAAGAAGCCACATTGCGTGATTGATCAAAGTGTAAGTTTGAAATTTAGCGTGTTTGACGTATTTAGACTATCTACTCAAGAAGAAGTTATGGATGCACCATTGATTTATGATGTTATGGATAGACCTAGATATAAATTCAAGAAACATCAATTTAAGTCTTATGAGGATGACCCTGAAGGATCTTTTTCCCAAACACCATATGGTGTCCTACACGTAGAAGATATTAGGGCATACATACATTGAAAATATGAAACATTGGGAGATGATGAGATTTCTACCAAAATGAGAGACATGTTAGGTGATGATGGTAAAATGAAGGATGATTTCAAACACTTAGATAGCATGAGAATTATGAAAATGATAGACTTGTATGAATTCAACGAAGAAGAATGGATCAAAATTATACTTAGTAGAGTTCGTGACTAATTTATTTGGATAAGGGAACAACCTGTTAAGATCTATAGTGAGTTGATTCATGACATAACTGGGATAGACAACACTGGAGTTATCCCTATAGTGGAAAAGAATATAAAGAAACAAGTTGAAACCCTAATACATTTAAAATGGGACAGCCAAGAAATGATAGTGAATGACATTTTCCTACAGGATGTAAGACTAGTTGCAATGATACTTGGATATAAGATTTACTAAAGCAGTAGACCTGACTAAATCTCAATAGGAGTCATTATGATGGATTGTAGGATGGTAAAGGAAAAAAAAACATTCAATCTATGTGAATTTCTGGCACAACAGTTTCTAGAGAATGTAAAGTTAATCAAGAAGGATAAATCTAAGGCTTTCAGATTTGGCTCACTTCTACTTCACATGTATATCCATATTGAGCATAAGTTCCCTAGAATGCACCCTAGAGCATAGAAAGACATCATATCCACTGGTATTCAGATATCACAGAGTTATAGAAGACAAAACAACACATGGGTGGATGGAGAACTATTTGCACTGACCAAAATTCCACAGAGGCAAATGAAAGAAAGATTCAGAATTCCTAAAGAGCTAGTTGAGAGATATGAGGATACAATCTATTTCATGGTTGATATTGATTATGTGTGTTTTGAAGTAGTTGTACCAAGGAAGAAATGGTGTTACCCTATGGGCTATGAAGTTAGTTTAGAATTTTTAATCATGCAAGTTGAACATGTTTTGGCATCTAAAGTTGATACATTTGAGGAGAGATGGGGCACATATGAAGAGAAATTAGCTAAAGTCAGAGAAGAGCAGACGAGAGGTATAAAGAAGAGAAGAGAAAAAAATATAATTGATGATTGTGCAGCTACGATAGGAATAAATAAAGAGGAAATGAGAGAAGTAAGGAATACGATATCAGAGAGATCTTCTAGGTTGGAAAGCACTGCTACTGCAACCCTTCCACCTCCAAAAGTTGTGCAGGTAGTCAGTCCACTTTCTACTGTGATAGATGTGACCACACACTCACCACCACAAAAGAAATCATAGGAAGAGATAGCTAAGCTTGTTCCTTGGAGAAATAAAAGGTCAACTAAACTAGACTCACCTCCTAAGATGCATAGGACTGAAGAAGAAGAGAAGAAATTTGAAAAAGAGACCACAAATGTAAGACACCTATGGAAGCCAGATATGAAGATGCTAGAGAAAAGAGTTACTAAGCAAGGGAAGCTTGTTTCATTGAATAAATACTATGACAAGTATGAGGCATCTCACAAACTTGTGATTGAGGACATAGTAATTAATCATCTACTTGTTTTCAAGAAGAATCTATAGAGATAGAGGACAATATACCTGAAGAATTGTATGGTAAACTGGAGATTAGAAAACAACTTGCACATATAGAAGATGAGGGAATTAAGATTCAATCTATTAAGGATACGTTTCAATTAGTTTTTGTATAGGAGAGAGAGAATACTTGAGGAACTCAAACCCTTGTTGATAGCTAAAGTGAGACTAGTGAAAATTATGGGAAAAAATATTATGAAGTCATAGAGGACACTAAAAAGGCAATAGATCAGATACTTATGAGAAAAATTCCTAAGAAAACTTCACCTCCTAAACCTACTATGCCTACACCTATAGGAATTAGAGAGAGCTCTAAGTTAGTTGAGGTACATGTTGAGAAGAATGAAGTAAGTACTGATAAGCAACCAGATTTCTTTGTTTCTGGTGAGCCTGTGACCCTTGACACTTCACTAGATGAAAAAGATCCATTTGAAGGACATATTGATAATACAGTGGCAGATGAAGTAGAAGAACAAAAAGAGGAAGAGAAAAAATAAGAATCATAACACAGAGATGCGATAGACATAAAAAAAGGAGAAGAGGCAAGAGTTGAAGTAAAACACAAAATTGACACATCCACTATTCTATTGTTGGCAAGAAAGAATAAGTCTGTAAGCATAGATGTTGATAATATGGATGAGGATGAACTGATGAGACTATACTTCATCGCATTCACAAAGGAAAAAGAAAGATCTGAGCATAAAGGAGACAAAAAGGGTAAGGATATTACTAGAGCAGATGATATTGAAAATAAACTACTTCCAGTACCTATTGTTTTTCAAGGAAAATATGATGTAGAGAATCTGAATATGGCACTAGATGACTTTGATAGTCACTACAAGTCCTTAGTGAGTATCACTGAAGAGAAGGCAGAGAAAAGCTACCTAGAAAAGAAGTTGATGGAAGTATGTCAATCTATTTCACGAGACTTGGGCATTCTCAGATCAGCTACATCAAAATCCAAAAGTTGTGTCACAAATAGAAGGATGTTATACAGCTATTATATGAACCCTATTAGACACATTCAAAATATTGAAAACATTATTGCAAAGGACATGGCTACTCTGAATAGCATGATGGAAAGTTGTGAGACCTCCTCACAATCTGTAATGGATATGGATAGAGAGGCATCAAATATTTTTGATAAGTTGAATATCTTGGATATAGAGAAAGGGAGAGTAATGACAAGATTTGGTTTGCTGAAGAGTCTAATCACTCCCAAGATATCAATTCTTGAAGTTCATCTATCTGATATGGAGAATACTGCAGATTGATTGAAAAATTCTATGCTCATAGAGTTAAAAGTAGTAGAGACTTCATGCTATGCATTGAATGGACTACTACATGTTAGTCAATTGTTGATAGAGTCATGGAATGCAGAATTGAAGATCTTGGAAGATTCCTTTCAAGATGTTATAAAATTGGTGAGAAAGCACTAAATTACACATTCTTTTGTAAATTTTGAGTACAACTTTTCCATTGTTTTCAAAGGGGGAGAAGAGAAGATAAATGAGGAATGCAGAAAAGAAGAGAAAAAGAGAACAATTTGTGTTGGGACACTTAGTCATTTTTTGCTAAGTGTTGTCATCAATGCCAAAGGGAAAGATTGTTGGAAAGTGATACTTTTGGTGTGATATGAGACACTTGGGAATTTTAATTTATGGAAACACATATGATATGATTATCTCTTGGAGTAAAGTACGATTTTGGAGATTCATTCTTAAATTTGACTAAGTATAGAAACTGAAGTACAGAGTTTAACAATATTGTTTTGGACAACAAATATGGTATATGATGTTTTATGACTTGGAAGCTTAGAGGAAGAAACTATGGGATATGTATGACCTTCAGTTAAGGTCTCTTGTGTTTTGGTGTTGATCACAGAGAGTTATAGTGTTTTGAAGACATGCGAAGATAGTGGAACAGTGAAATAGAGCAGTTGAACAACTGCGATGATTAAGGGAGTATAAGATAGAAGCCAAATGTGCTAAGTTGGATTGTTATTTTGAATTACCTATACTTTGGTACTACAAGGTTTGCAACATTATATTTAATTTTTTAATAAGTATTTAATATATTTTGTACTATATTTGAGAGTCGACTAAATGATGTAACACATATAAATATGAAGAACATTTTGATAAGAAAAGAGGTGAAAGAGATGTTAGAGATGACTGATGGCAGATGCGAGATCAAAGGTTGATAGATATTATTGAGAGCTACAACTGGAACTATCTAAGCATTGGTGATGCTTTTTTTCCATTACTAAGAACACTTTGTAACATAAGTATTTATTGTAAGAGTTGTAAGCTTAGTGTACCCCTAAAAGGGTATTGTATACCTTTAATAGGGTTGATATTCCTTTAACAAGGAAATGTACTATGTAATTCTCAGCTCCTAACAGGGCTAGGTCTCCTAACAGGGACATTATACTTTAGTGCATGCTTTTGGGTACCATCCCTATTGGGGTTTTCCCTTGGCCAAGGTTTCCTCGACAAAAAATAATGGTGTAATGAGTTGTATGTTATTTTCTTATGTTCTTTTCATTTCAACAATCTTATGGTTTATTAAGAATTGGTTTAAGTTTAATTTAAAGTGTTGTAATATTGACTCACCCCCCTCTCAGTATTACTCAATCCTACTAGTTATATCCTAATATACTCAGTCATTAGATGAAAATCAACCCAAACCCGCTTGGTATAAAGACAATAAATATTATGATTATCATTTCATCAAGGGGAACAATACCAAGAAATGTATGAAACTGAGACACTTTGTCCAAGAAATTATCGATGATAGAAAAATTGAGGTTGAATGACAAAATCCATCATCATCAAATGTGAAAGTGAAAGTTTACAATGAACCTTTTTTTCCAAAACACAATCAGAACAATGCATCCAATGCTATTCCATATGATTATTCTACAAACACCATCATAGGTGATGATCCAACATGTGGAAGTCTAGAAGATAATGATATCTTTGTATTTGATGACCTTTGTGGATGTATTGAAGAATTTTAAAATCATGTGAACACTCTAACACTGAAAGGCACAAATTGCAATGCTACCACCCAAAGACAAGAGTTATTGTCCAGGATGCTAATAATCCATCAACTTATGCAAATCCACCAGTCACACCATTTAAAGCTACTCGACCTACTTCACACTATGATTTACTGGCACAATTAGGAAAGACACATGCACAAATATCTATTCTCGATCTTCTTCACACATCTCCCATTCATAAAGAAGTTCTCAAAAATGCCCTTAATGAGTCATGTGTTCCTAAAAAACATTAACACTTCCCAGTTCCAAGCTTTGACCAGAAATTTAGCTGCACAAGAGAATTTGGTCTTTACTAAAAAATATTTCCATGGCCTAGACCTCCATCACAATAAATCCATCCATATTGAAGCCTAAATTCACTCTAGTAAAATTAAATGAGTACTTATAGATGTTGGATCTGGTCTCAATTTATGTACGTTAAAAATGATCAAAAACATTGACCTTTCTAAAGGGATCATTAGCCTTTCTAAAGACCTTCTTGATGTAAATAAAAGAATCATAATAAAAGCCTATGATGATAGAGAAATCAAGAGAAAAGGTTTGATAACACTCCCTCTGCAAGTGGTCCTGACCCTAATTGAAACAGTTTGTCATATGCTTGACCTTGATTTTCCATATAATATCTTGTTGGGATGACCATGGATACATGATATCAAAGATGTACCTTATACATATTATCAGTTTTATGAAATCCCCACATCATGGTAGAGAAATAAATATTCTTGGAGATCCTGAACCCTTTCCGTATTGCAAAAGATTGGAGGGTAAACAGTCAAATTATTATCCTTTGATTGCATTTGCTTGACCCATTGAAAAGGAGAATCCCATCTCGCATTTAATTCAACAATATTCCTCTAAGAGTGTTGAAGAGACATCAGAAATTCCCTTAGATCATTTCAAAGGAAAGGAAAAATTCACTTAAGACAAGATTCCTGAGTCCGAAAAGAAAACAACATTCACAGATCAAGGCATGGGGGAATATAAGTTTGAAAGTGCTATGTGCATTGGACAAATCCCTTTGTCTCCAAAGTCTCATGGAAGGCCTTCACAATTAACTCCCTCAAGAAGAAAGGACATCATGAAATGCAAAAAGACTAATTTTGAACACTAGGGATCTTTATCAGATGAACCATGGAATCCAATGTCTTAGATTGTCTTTACAAGGAAGAAGAAGAGAAACCAGTAACCTTTCCTAAAGACAAGTATATAAAATCCAATCCCACTTTTGAAAGCATGGGATATCATGGTACTAGTCTTGGAGAAAAAGAAATAGGAAGAAAGACCCTCATTACAACAAAATGTTATCTGTGTGGCAAAGGGTTGGGTTCCTTAGAAGCTAAGACAAACTTCACTAAGGATTTTTGCTTAGTTGAATCAGATTCAAACACCAAAGAGGATATCTTTGAAGTACATTTTCAATACATTAAAGATAACCTTAATGATTATGCCCATGTCCTTACCATCATAAAAGTTTACCTTTCATCTCCTAACCTTCCCCTCAAGTGATGACATGTAACTGATTGAATGTTTGATAATGTTAAGTTGAAAATAATGCAAGGCATCAAATCAGTTAATGGTTTGTATTGTCATTTATGTCAACTTGATATCATCTGTACGGTCATGTACATAATGCCAAAGATTTCAGAGAATCAATGGAACAAAGATTATGCTTTCAACAATACATAAAAGTCAAGTATTCACTAAGTGACAGACAACACTGACAGAGTGCACACCATCGGTAAAGGCAATGAACAAAAGTCATAGTGATATCCAACAAGCAGAAGATAGTGTTGCCTGACGAAGCAAAATCATAGGATGCCCGATGAGCTGAAGACAGAGTTTCCTGACGAGCAAAATCTAATGATCCCTGACGGACGGAGATCCTGAAGCTGTCTGGAGTCACACTGACAGAACTGGCAGTTGTAACCGACGACAAACTACAGAGTTGGCTGACAGAACAGAGAGTTCAGAAAATGACAAAATATCTAGCTGGTAGAGCTTAATGATAGACTTAACTGGTTGTTTTATTTGTTTTATTCAACCAGAGTTAAGTAATTGATTTAAAGAAGATTTGTACAGTTGGCAAGAAGATAACTATGAGATAAATTAGGAGTTAAAGCTGTAAATCAAATTGGCTGGAAATTTTTTCATGCAAAGAATCAAGAATCAAGAAACAGGGAATATCATGTCTATATAAGAGACAAGCATAATTAATTTCCTCAAACACATACATGGGAAGGGGAGTGAATAGAAAGAGGATGCTGAAGAGAAATTGGTGATGGATAACTTCATGTAGTCCTGATCAATCAAGCTGAAGGAGAGCTAAAGAATTTTGCAGACACCAACGAACAGTGAAGCACAACATCATAGAGAAAAAAGTGTGGAGCACAAAGAATTGAATTGATACATTGATCAGAGAGGTAATGTACTTAAATAGATCTAAAAATCTACAATTCAAGTTGCATTAGAAACTGGTCATAGTGTTTCAGTTTAACCATTGAAGCATCAATTATCTTAACATAGTAGGACTTAACCGTCTTCTATATATTGAGGTACATCCCAAGGAGTGCCAAAAAGGTTGATTCATGAAGGTAGCATTGAAATTTCATAAAGCCTATTGACAGCCTAAGAAGAAGGTTGATTCAAGGATGGTAGCAAGATTTTTCTAAAGCCTATTGCCAGTCTAAGAAGGAGGCTGATTCAAGGATGGTAACAAATAGATGCCTGATACTAAGTGACAACCTTTATGTATAAAATCCTCTAACAAGGTCACACCTAATAGTGTGTTTGTAACCTTTAACAGGATTGGCTCCTAACAGGGCTGACTTTAGAAGAGTGAAAATTTGGGGTACTAGTCCCAGTGGTTTTCCCCTTAACAGGGTTTCCACGTTAAAATCCATGTGTTATGTGTGTATGGTTTATTACTTTACTGGTTTACATTTCACATATGCATTTTTGGATTGATTGGTATACTCTGTATATTTAATGAGTATCGGTAAATATTTTTATTGCTTATCAGTAATCAAGGAGAATAAGGAGAGACAAGGTAAACCAACAGACAGTTAATTATTATAAGTATTTCTTGACATGCATCTTGTAGGGACTTAATAATCTGAGATGTATTTGATTGGTGGTTAGTGATTAAAGGATAAAAATTTGAGGTCACTAATTCACCCCCCCTCTCAGTTATTACTAACAATTGGTATCAGAGCTTGTGTACTTAGAAGGAAGGTTTCAAGACCTAAGTAAAGATCACAGGATGAATAGATGAGATGTGCCCAAGTTGAACAAAGACAACTTTTCTTCATGGAAAAGCAAGATAAGACTCCACTTATCAGGTATTGGTAATGTTGTTACTCAATACTTAGATACTGAATATGTGTTTCCCATAGGACCATTGATAGTAGATCAATTAAGAGAGAAGCATGAGCATAACTGCATGGTTATAGAGCTTTCTTCCTCAATCTCTGATGCTGAATTTGAAGATGTCAAGGACTGCAAAACTGCAAAGAAAATGTGGGACAAATTGAAGCTTGTACATGGAGGTGATACAAATGTTCTTAGAGCCAAGGTAGAAAGCCTTAGAGGAAAGTTTGATGATCTCAAAATGAAAGAAGGAGAAAACATCACACAGTACAACACAAGAATAAAATAAGTAGTCAATGCTATACGAGGTGTTGGAGGTACACTTGAAGAGGAAATAGTGGTAAGTAAAATATTAAGAACCTTATTGCCTGTATATGCTATTAGAGTTTCTGTTATTCAAGAAATGGGAGCAGTAACAAACAATACAGTTACTCTTGATAGCTTAATTGGTAGACTAATTTCATTTGAGATGAATAACTTTGACAATAGTGTCTTACCAAGTTTAGAGTTTGCTTTTAAGTCTTCTATGAAAATAAGAAAATCCAATCATAGATACTTATCTAGAAGGGTCAGTGAAAGTGAAAGTGAAAGTGAAGAAGAAGATCTAGATGAAATAGAAGCACTCATGGCAAGGAGAATGCAAAGAGGAAAAGGTAAATACAAAGGAAAGTTACCACTTGTATGCTTTAATTATAAAGAGATTGGACAGTTTGCTGCAAGATGTCCTAATAGAAGAAAAGATGATAGAAGTAATGATAGATCTTTTGAGAAGAAATCAGACAGAGGTGATAACAAAGATTACAGAGGTTACCGACAATCAGAAAGAAAGGATACCCGAGACTACAAGGATAAAGGCAAGAAGGCTAGCTACCTATCTACTTGCAAAGATGAAGATACTGACACCGAACTTAATGATGACATCAAGATGGTATTTGTAGCTATGAAGGATGATTCAGATGAAGATGAAAGGTATGAAGAAACTACACTCATATCTAAGGTTAGTAAGAATGATATCTGGATTATAGATAGTGTCTTCACTCACCATATGACTGGTGACAAAGAAAAGTTTAACACTTTTGAATATTATAATGGTGGTACAATAAGAATGGGAAATGATACACCTTGTCCAGTTGAAGGTAAAGGAACAATAATGCTGAATAACCTGATTAAATGTGAAAA
>MU227299.1:276161-294606 GCA_018584345.1 Thuja plicata
TCTTAATCTCCACCGTCCATTGCTCTTTATAAGGAAGCCTCTCCTTCTCATTTGCATAATTATGATAATAAAAAAACACACACATTCTTTAGTTTATTGTTATGCTACAGGATTGGAGAGCAATTTTGGAGGAGAACTTGAGCACTTGAGTTTGGATATTGCAACTTCTCTCTTCTTGTCTTCTCTCATGCATTCATGGCAATTCATTTAGATTAATTTTGCATTTACATTTTAGATTAAACTCGTATTTTCTTTCATAGATTAATTTTGCATTCGTATTTCCTTTCATAGAATGATCATGCATTGTTATCATATAGATTAATTCCATTATCATATAGACAAAATCATGCATTATCATATAGAATCTCTCATTTTATGGTGTACTTGCAGGGGCACAAACTAGGTCAATCTGAGGGCCTCCATCACATACCTTTGCACTTCATGAATAGAGAGCTATGAATCACCATTTGAGACCTCATTCTTGAGAGATCTTGGATATAATGATTCATAGAAGTGTGACACATTTTTAGCACACATTTTTGGCACCCACCGTGGGGCAGAACATCCATTTTTGTCATCACATTTGAAAATTTCTTCTAGATCTTCTGTCTATTATTCTCTCAGTATTTTTAAAGCTTTCATTTTGAGCCAAATCTGACCCCACCATAGCGTCTAAATCATCGTTTCGGTTGAAAATGACTATAAACTTGCCCATATTTGATGAAAGTCAAATCTGTGGCAAATATTTTTTGCCCAAACAAACTTGCACATAAATCGAGGTAGATTTCAGATAATCTCTGCACGCAGCCCGATGCATATTTTCAAAAAAAAATTAGAAAAAAAATTTAAAAAATTTAAAAAAAAATAAAAAATCTATATTTTTTACTATGTTAAATTTGACGGCCATATGACCGTCAAAATCAGGGCCTTCTGTGACGGCCCCCAGACCGTCAAATTTAAGCTCGTAGTCTGCTGATGTCAGCAGGGTTTGAAAAGTCTTTGCCTTCACCATTGGAGTTTTTGAAATTGCAGTCTAACTTCAAACAATCATATCTTGCTCATTTTATGTCCAAATTGAGTGCATTTTTTTTTGTTTTTGGGTAGAATTGTCTGAAGAGTTCTGGGTTGTTCTTATTTTCTGGAGTTTAGTCATAGATTTATCATAAATTTTAGGTTTTCATCACTATACCTGTCTAATCCTCGATTTTGCAACTTTCAAAGCCTCGTACAGGCTCATACGGTAATATTTTTAAGTGCAACTTTTTTTGAAAGTGCATAATTTTTCATCTACTTTATGAATATGCAATCAGATTTCTAATTTTATGATTTTTATAATGCTGACCAATCTTTGGCTTTGTTGTTCTTGATGCTTATCTTTGATTACAGCCTAACAGTGGTTTGCAGGACATTGAAAAAGAAGACTCAAACAAAGAATACTAATAAAATCATCTTGCAGGTTGCCTTGATTGATAGCACGCTAAATATTGTGCTTACATTTTGTTTTGTTTTATTAAAATAGGAACCCACATGCAGGACTTCTAAAATGAACTTCTATTTGGTATTTTTAGGAATGGCAATAATGTTAGGAAACTATGTTCTCGCCCTTTTGGGATGTTCAGAAATCTAGAAACATTATTGTCATTTTCTTATGTGTTTGAAATGTCTTTTAGATTGTAATCCTAAGAATTATATGAACGTATCCTCTCCCCTCGCCTTTGTGGATCTTGGTTTAAGAGAAACTCATATAATTCTTTTAGCGTGGCTACCTCCCAAGTGCTTTAATAGAGCCAGTGAGAGTGGATTGCCCAACCGGTAATAGGCTAAAGCCAAGCCCTTCCAAACTGGTATATAAAAAATGTAAATTGTGATTAGTCTCACAGTGGACAGGTGTGAATTCATTGTAGCAACCAAAATCTCCTCTAATACCCTAGGGGTGCGTTAAAGTCCCTACATTGTTAAGGTGAAAACCTTTCTTTGAAAGGATTGGGAGAGCCCCCTTAATTGGGAAAATGACTTGATCACAACCACCTGAACGAATGCCTTGACTACAAACTTTGTTTTAGTGACCAAAACCCCTTTATCTATTGGCGTGGAAGGTTAGAGACCGACTAAGACATCCCACATTTTCATGGCTCTTAGTAGAGACAATAGTCCTTTGGGAAGAAATTCTCTTGGGATTTGAAGCTTGGTGTGCCTGAGAAGTGAGTGCACATGTAAGGAGGAGCCCGTGCCTCCAAGCTTCTAAGTTGTCCGCTATGAGTAAGCATGGCTGAACTTCAGTTCAAGTGGGAATTCAACAGATATTGTCTTGGCTTACCTAGGTTGTGATGTGACTATTTCTTTTACAACAAACAATCTACTTGATGTGTCTTGCATGAGTGAAAGATCAAAACATACACCCAATCATTAAGACAAACACCAAAATGATCAACAAATCTGCATTCTTAAGTGTCAAACTATCAACTTGCTCATTTTTGCTATCCTATCATTTTTAGTCTTCTTGGGTTGATCCAAAATAGATTAGGTCACTTACCCCACTGTTAGAAGCTTGTTTACACTTTGGATTCTTGCGTTTTGACCTCTTGAACTAGTAATCTTTGGTTTCACAAGTGACCTTTGTAACCACCTGAATTTGGTCTGTTCCAACTATGGACCCTATTTGCCCCAAGTGTGATCTTACCCTCGATTATGTCCAAACGACCCTGTTACTGCTAGGCATAATTCTTCAAATCAATTTAATGTCCTAGGTGATTTTTATCACTAAATTATATTAACTATTATAGCCATATGATTTAAATCAATTTAGACCAATTAAATCAAACCAAAATCAAACATGGCTATAGTATTTAATTATAAAGGAATTAAATAAATCCTTAAATCAATTATTCACTTGCATTTTAAACCCATTCCCCTAGTCTATTTAATTTAATTAAAATGGCTATAGTCCCCTAATTATTAAAACACAATTAAATTATTTAAATAATTAATTCCTATATTTTTGAATGAATTAAATAAGTTTAATTCATTTATTAATATTCCCTTAAACCCTAACCTAACCTATCTCAACCACTTCTACCCCGGGTTCTAACCCTTCTCAACCCATTCACCCTTGCTAATCTAAATCTTAATCGTAATTCTACCCTAACCCACCTCCTAATGTTGTCACATTCCATTAAGGAATGCTTAGCAACTCAACCCACTTGAGAAAGTTTACTTTATCAAGCTTGACTTCCTTAAGGTCCACTTTATCAAGCCACCCTCTTACACCCTTCCCTTGCTTCTTTAAAGCTTTCATTAATGCCTTATTAATGAAGATACCTTAATCCTATGTCTCCTCCATGCCTTATTAATGCCTTGGGTATTAATGGTTAATACACCTCCATTAATGAGTCCCTTAACTCATTAATTCACCTTGTCCCCCCCCCCTCTCTCTCTCTCTCTAAAAATAGAAGCCATTTTTGAGAGTAAAGGGGCCTTCATCTTAGATTACAAATACATTGTTATACTGTTGAATTAATATTAGACTAACATTTTACTTCTTAAATCATGCTTTTGCATTGTTATTACTTTCATGCTTAGAGCTAGAATGCATGCTTTCTCATCTTTTTAGCTTATTTATGATCTCAAATCCTTCATACTAGGTTTTATATGACACTGATTGTAGCATAAATTGAGGGCTTTTATGTTACTAATTACACTCTTCCTAGTTAGCAGGAAATAGGTCGATATTAGGTGGTTTTACATGCTTGTCTAACCGTTTTAAACTAATGCAATGACTTATTGATGTGTTGTGTCTTTCTTATCAGGTACCCAAATACACACACACATTTTTGGCACCCACCATGGGGCCTGATTTCTAACTTGGCCTCATTTTCTAACACTTTTTTGCCAATTTACATGCTCAGGATTTGGTCATAGGATCATTTTTAATCATTCAGGATCGCATCCCGGATACGCAATCGTACCGCAAAAAATTCAAATTGTATCTGGGGTTTTCTGGGTCATTTCTAGTTTAGGCTTGCATCTGGTCAGCAAGGGATCACATTTGGTGTAAAATCTCACATACGGTATACTGTATCGCATTTAGTATAAATCTAAGCTCGCATCTAGTTAAAAAGCTTGTGCATTTGGTTTACCTAATCCTAACATTTTGACAAGTGGTGTTTGTGGTATTTTGCAGCTTAATAAGTGTTTGCAAGGTATTTTTGGAGGTTTTCATGGAGTTAAACTAAATAAATACTAACTCGGTTTTACAGGTTGCCAACCCCCCATCTTGACCTCTATTTACTTGTTTTCAAAATTTAAAAAACATATTCCAATTTGTCACTAAACTAACTAGAGGATTATGCTCTTTTCCTTTTAAGGAAAATCAAAAACTCATACATCAGTTTATGGATTGAACGAAATTTGAGGTAAATGAACAAGCAAAAAAATCACTTAATTCATTTTGGATAGTAAATGAACAAAACAAAGCACTAAATATGTGGGATTAAAGAACAAGTTCAATCGCTTAATTCTTTTTGGATCAGAAATTGAACAACACAAATCATTAAATCATTGTGGTTAATTAAACAAGGCAAAATTTCCCTTTCAAGCATCCTGTTTTCTTTAAAATAGGAACAACTAAATCAAGCTCAACATAGCTTGAGGGAATGAACTTTGTTTTAAGTGCTTTGGGAGAAAATGGCTTAGATTAGGAGAGTATGCTCTTCTTCCTCAGAAGAATCAGAAATCCAGACATCCAAAGCTCACCAATCTTGGTTACATACATTTAAACAGTAGAGGGCCTTCCGGTTGAGGAAAAAATCTCTCGGGAATGACCCAAGTGAGGACAGGTCTTACGCCAATCCTTCCAACTCACTATAAATAGTTGCTTCCTCGTAGGCCAAAGCCTCGAAAGATGGAACTGGTTTTGTTCTTGGAATTATGACATCATTCTTTGAATATATCTGGGTATATGTAGAGCAGAGCCGCTTGAATCTTGCTTGCGAGACTACATATATTCAGATACTCATAGGGCTATATGCCTCAATTTTTCCTTGTGCAATTCTATGGGGGATAGTTTCGAATGGATTTCCCAATAATCTACAACAACTTCAATTGAAAGAATACCCGATTCATCCCCAAAAGGGTGATAATCTTTGTGCAAGGAAAAAATTAATTAACCCAAGACACTCGTCATATTGTGCCCTCACTTGCGTTTGGAGTCGGCTAATATAGCATCATGACTAGATCCATTGTGTGCTTGGTGATGGCTGTATTCTGATTAGCATTTGAGTGTGTACCTGAGTCAACGAGCAAAGATTTTCATCCTCCACCTAGAAAATAGGACAAAATGAGTGTTTGTTTCACCCTCTTAACAATGCAAAACTGATTGACATGTCCAAAAGATCATTAAAAAGATAAGCTCCTCAAAACAATCAACAAATTTCAAACCCTAGAGTACAAGTGTTTTTCACATCTTATGACACCTCTTGACGCAATCTAGAAACAAGCAACTTCACGCACCTCAAAAATGAACTTTTCAAAACTGACCCAAACTGACAAAGACATCATAAAATCATATCCTATTTTTCTTGAGTCACATTCAGTATTTAGGATCGCCTTTGGTATTTAGGATCACATTTGGTCAACAAGAAGTTGTATCCAGATTCTAGGATCATATTTGGTACCATCAGAGGCTTGCATCTGGGAGCTTACATTCATGATAGTGGGCATTTGTAGGAGTTTTTCTTAGGAAGTCTCAGTTGATTAGGATACCCTTTTTTCTCTTTAGCTGGTTCCTGTTGTCTCTTCTGGTCTCCCTGTTGTAATTTGAAAAACACTTTTGAAACATCTACCTTGCATGCTTAGTCAGTCTTTCATGATCAGTTCAATACGTGTGGTCTACCCATTTTCTATCAACCACTTGGTTCCCAACTCACTATCAGGGCATTCTAACCCTCTAACGCTGGAATCATATACATCCACCAACAACAAACAATTACTTTCACCTAGACGTGCCCACTTGAACAATCTAAAATCCTTACTTGCACTATTGGGAAACGTTAACAAAGTTGAGAAACAAACTTCATGGTTAACACAAGACGCAACCAGTACATGACTAAAGGATCAAAAGTTCCTCCTAAAACACCACACTTCCAAGGAGAAACTTCTCGCAGTTCCCTCCTTGACCTAGATTCCCCTCAAATGGATAGCAACACTAACGAATGGAGTAAGGATTTTGAGGGTTATAATGATGGAAAACAAGCATAATTCGAAGACGTGGAAGAGGAAGAAAGACCCAAGTTTGAACATAATCCGTTTGGATAAGATAGTGAAGAAGAGATCCTTGAAGACAAAGACAAAAAACTCAAACAAAGTAAACGGATCCACAAGCTATTAGAACGGATAATTAGTGATGATAAAGAAAAATACTTCCTCCATCTAGCATCCACAGGTGTCAAGTTACCCAAGGATTATAATGTGGAAAATCTCAAAGAAAAGAAGGTACCAAACCCGATATCTATTCTCACCAAATAGCTCAATCTAATGCAAACAGAGCTCACCAACCTCAAACAAGAGGAGAAACCCAAAACAAAATACTCTTTGGACACCATTTGTCCATTTCCTTTCGACAAGAGTATCACTATGGTCCCATTTCCTCCTAATGTGTCAAGGCTAAAGTATGACAAGTAAATGGGAGAAACTGATCCCCACGACCATGTAAGGGAATTTCGTGCTCTAAGCATTGAGTACATGCACGAACCCACATACCTCATGCGACTGTTTCCAGGAAGCCTAGGAGGTAATGCCATGGAGTGGTTCTCAAAATTGAACCCTAAGGTCAAGACATTCAAGGAGTTGATGCAACAGTTCAGTCAACATTACTCCTACAACATCCAACATGATGTAACTATGATGGACCTATGTAACACCAAACAATGAACTAGAGAATCATTCACACACTTCCTACAAAGATGGAGGAGGATTTTTGCACGATATTCAAGGGTCATTCCCGAAATGGAGAAAATGAAAATCTTCGTTAATAATCTAGTGCCTGAATTGAGCTATGCTCTACAAATGCAAGACTCTCCTAGCTTCGATAGGATGATTAAAAATGCCCTCCGTATTGAGGAATTCATGGTAAAAAAGGGAGAGATCACCCTTCAAAATGAAAACAAAGGCAATAATTCCAACTCCAAGCCTAAATGGTGGAAGCAAAACAAAAATGTTGTTAATGACGGAGTAGTTGATGCCTCTAACATTAATTCTAAACCCAAAGCATTCAATCTAACCAATGGCATGCAAGCAAGCAAAGAGGCTAAAGTGACACCTCTCGTTCCCAAAATGAACAATGATAACAACAAGGAACAAACCTGGACTTCAAAACCCAAAAGAACATTCTCTCCTTTAGGGGAACCTCTTGAGACTATTTTGAAAATGATGGTGGATAAAAAAGTTCTTACGATTCCCGATTCTAAACTGTGGGAACCAATGGTCAAACCCAGATGGTGGGATGATAACTCCTATTGTGTCTTCCACAAAAACAAGGGACACAAGACTAATAATTGTCTCAAACTTAAACATGTCATCCAAGACCTCATCGAAGGAGGTAAGATCAAAGTAGACAGACATACTACCAATGAGGATCATACAACATTCAACAAACCTTTTCCTAATTACAATCAAGGAGAAACATCTAAAGGGAAAGGTAATGAGGTAAACTATACCTATTCCAAAAGTGACAATGTGATTAATATGCTCAATATTAAAATTGAATCCATCAATGTGATCACAATTAAAGGTGCCTCATCCTCCTCAAATGCTATAACATGGAGCCAAGCACAAGTTGCAATCAAAGGACCTCCAAAACCGACATCAACATCAAAGGTTCCTATTGTAACTATTCCTAAACCAGCAGCAAAACACATGGTCACTATCCCTAGAGCAAAATATGACTTGGTAGACCAATTGCAACGAACCAGTGCCAAAATTTCCATCTTTGAGTTGCTCAAGATATCCACGGTACATAGGGAAATCCTAGAACAAGCCCTACACACTACTAATGTTCCAAAAGATATTTCTATAGACAAGTTTCAAGCGATGGTCAATCACATCTCAGCGCCACACTACCTCTCCTTTTCTGAAGAGGATGACAAGTCATTGACCCATCCATACAATCAGCCCCTCCATATCAAAGTCCTTATTCATAAATCCAGTGTTAGATGCGTATTGATAGATGGAGGTGTAGGATTGAATATCTGTACACTAGATCTCATCAAGAGACTAGGTCTCTCAGAAAAAACAATTGACTCTAGAAACAAGATAACCATCAAAGCTTATGATGAGGAAGAAATATCCTCCAGAGGTCTTATTGCTCTACCTATCAAAGTTGGACCAATTGAGAAGAATGTCATATGTCAAGTTCTAGATTTACCACTGGCCTACAATATTCTACTAGGCAAACCATGGATTCACGAGATGCAAGTTGTACCATCCACTTATCACCAATGCATAAAGTTCCCACATAATGGGGTGGAAGTGACAATTCCTACAGATGCCAACTACACTTGAAACAATATCAAAGCAGGTAGCATGATACCACACAACAAAGAGGCTATGGATGTAGTTTCTCCTGAAACTACCAAGGACATGGTTATGAAAAGTTTTAGCAAAACCTTGAAACTAGAAGCAACAAGTATGGGAGAGTACAAGTTGGACCTGACTCCCTCAATGACATAACTTCTAGTATCACCACGATCCTATGGAAAACCTTCATCAACATTCAAACCTCTTGCATTCAAAGAGCCAGAAGTACACAAGGCAACCAACATGATACAGGCATCCACATCTTCTTCAGATAACATAGAAGAATAGGTAGTCTTGGATTGGCTTTACAAAGGGGAACCAGTGGAATCTGAGGTCAAACATGTGAAGATATCCCCATAACAGTATGGAAAGGGATATGATTTCCTTACACAAATGGGTTACAAAGGAAAGGGACCCCTAAATGACACAGGACGAGGGATCATTGAACCTATTCCCTTGGGGTTCTGAAATACTAGAGATAAAATAGGACTGGGTTTTAAAACTGTAACTGATAAACCCACTCTAATAGAGAGTCCACACTCAGATAAAGAAAGTGACAAAATAGATGAACTAGAGAAATGGGTCCTATGAAATATTGCTATATGTTGGTGCACAAGATCCCAACTACCAAGGAGAATGTTATGTACCTAGCTTTGAGGTACCATAGGATCTTCACACTCCTTTGCTAGCACAACCTCCCATTCAAGAGGTAGGAGACACCATAGCAACAATCACTCAAGAGATACCCCAGCCACATAATTTACATCCTAACTAGGGGCAATTGGTCACAATTTCACATGTCCTCGATCTACCTCACTTTGATCTACAAGCAGCTAATCGAGTCCATCAAATAAACATTGTTGAATATTTAAACAGATCTGATGATGATGTCACAGACTCTCATGACTATGAGTGGGATCGGCTATCTATTGCCTCTGAAGATATTGGAATAGATACAATTCACATGTTTGCAGCTTCCTTAGCTCCTAGAAAATGACCTAACACTACTTTCAACAATATTGATCCTCTTGAAGCAGAAGAAGAGTTCATTCCCCCGATCATTGATGGTGACACTGGTGAATACATAAGTCTACAAGAATTTTATAGGCTGCAAGCAAGAAGCCTCCTTTTACAGAGGGATGATGATGAGATTTCTACTGATGAGTCGCTAGAGTTAGATCCATATATAACTGACAATGACCCTTTTAACAATGATCTCACTCTTATTGATCTAAATATTGAAGAAATTAACTTAACAGATTGTGTCATGTCGATTAATGGTCTTGATGCTAACACAATGCTATCCTTCCTAGAATCTGACTCCCTAAAATTGGTACTTCTAGACCTAATTGATTGGACTGAAATAGATCCTACTCCTATCCTTGACTTTTCCAATGACCACTCCCTAGCTTGTTATCTTAATTCTTGTGAACCTTACCCTTCTTCCACCAATACAAGGAGCGAGAAAATGTCACAGGAGGATATCAAGTTTCTTAGTTACAAACTGAAAAAGAAAAAGAAAAAGTGGACTAATGGTGAAAACCACTCTGTGTCAGTATCAAATCCCAAAATAGTAAAGAAAGAAGATGTATCCAATGGTGAAAACCTCTCAAAGGCGTCAAAGGATGAGACTCTTGATATCCTCCCTGAACACTTTCAGGAAAGATCTTTGGTATTGATTGAACCAACACAACCAGTAAAATTGGGCACCATTGAAAATCCTCAAATAGTTCATCTGGCACAATCTTTATCAGAAGAAGAGAGGGTACAGTTCATAGAGTTCCTGAAGGAGAAGAAGATCAACTTTTCCTGGTCCTACACTGATATGCCAAGGCTAGATCCTAATCTCATCATGCACCACTTGTCTATAGCTCCTAGGATCAAGCCTGTAAAACAAAAACTTAGAAAGATGCATCCTCATGTTGCATTATTGGTGAAAGAAAAATTAGAAAAGTTGTTGAAAGCTGGATTTATTCAAGTCATTTCCTATGCAGCATGGATCTCTAATGTGGTCCCCGTTTCTAAATCTGATAAATCTATTAGAATCTGTACGGACTTTAGAGACCTCAACAAAGCATGTCTGAAAGATGACTTCCCTCTACCAAAAATTGACATGATCATAGACCTTATGGTAGGCTACCAGATTTATTCATTAATGGATGGATTCTTGGGCTATAATCAAATCAAGATCACCCCTAAAGATCAAGAGAAAATCGCATTCACATGTGCATGGGGCACATTTTGCTGGGACATCATGTCATTTGGGTTAAAGAATGCTGGTGCAACATATCAAAGATCTATGAAAACAATATTCCATGACATGATGCACAATAACATTGAGGACTATGTCGATGAAACATTGGATAAATCTAAGGAGAGAGGTACTCAAATTGCTGACCTAAGAAAGATATTGGATCGAATGGAACAGTTCCAACTTAGGCTCAACATGAAGAAATGTTCCCTTGGGGTCCAATCAGGCAAGCTCCTAGGATTCATAGTATCAACAAAGGGAATCGAGGTAGATCCTGCAAAGGTAAAAGCTATTCTAGAGATGAATCCTCCACGTAATATTAGTCGAATGAGGACACTACAAGGGAGACTCCAGTCTATCAAGAGATTCATGTCCCAACATGCAGATAAGGCACAACCCTTTACTAAGCTACTACATAAAGGGGTTACATTCAAATGGGATGAACAATATGAAGAAAACTTCATAGAATTGAAGGGGTACCTGGCTGCTCCACCTATTCTTATGGTGCCTATTCATGGAAAACCTTTGCTCCTATACATTTCAGCTATAGCTACATCCCTAGGAGTATTACTGGCACAAGAAGATGAAATAAAGAAAGAACAAGCTATCTACTACATTAGTAGAACCCTAGTCACTTATGAGCTCAATTATAGCATTATTGAAAAAGCATGCTTAGCAGTCATCTTTGCATCATAGAAATTGAGACACTACATGCTCTCTCATATAGTGAAGCTCATTGCTAAGATAGACCCTCTAAAGTATCTTTTGAGTAGAACAGCATTAACCGGACGTTTGGCAAAATGGGTCCTAATTCTAAGTGAGTTTGATATTGAATATGTAGAATGGAGAGCTATCAAAGGATAGGTACTTGCAGATCAATTGGCTTATCCACCACTCTAGGATGATGAACCTCTACTAATTGAATTCCCTGATGAAATAATCATGCATCTCACTGAACATCCATGGAAGATGTACTTTGACGGTTCATTCACTTAACAAGGATCTGGAGCATGGGTTCTCTTCATAACTCCACAAGGATACAATATTCCCAAATCTTACAAATTGATGTTTCCATGCACTAACAATATCTCAAAATATGAAGCATTGGTCAACGGCCTCAAGCTAGCCATGGAATGGAAGATCATAGAGTTACACGTGTATGGTGACTCCCAACTAATTATAAATCAAGTCAATGGGGAGTATCAAAAAAAAGATGAAAATTTGATGCCCTACAAACAACTAGTTGATGATCTGAAGAAGTACTTTATCTTTTTCACCTTCCAACAGATACCAAGATCAGAGAACAAAGTGGTGGATGCTATGGCTACCTTGGCATCCATGTTACAACTAGAGGAGCATCAATTCTGCTATGACTTCTCGGTGGAAGAAATATCCTATCCTGCCTTTGCTAACCATGAATACCAAGTAATATGTGCCTTGAATACCCCAGATCAATCTCGGTATGCCAGTATCATTACGTACCTTTCTGACCAAACCATTCACGCCAATCTATCCATAAATGAGAAAAGATCCCTGATTAGGACAACATTGTGTTACGTCCTCATAACTAACAACTTATATCGACACAGTCTTGATGGTACACTTCTTCGGTGCTTAGAACTCAAAGAGTCTGATCTAGCATTAAAAGATGTCCATGAAGGTGTATGTGGATCACACTTGAATGACTTTTCATTAGCCAAGAAACTGCTCAGAGTGGGCTATTATTGGACTACCATGGAAAAAGATGCTATTCAATTTTCAAAAGCATGTCTTAAATGCTAGACACATGGAAACCTTATTCATGCTCCTACCAGAGAACTTATACCTTTCATAACACATTGGCCATTTCAGCAATGGGCATTTGACTTGGTTGGAAAAATATATCCCAACTCTTCAAATGGACACAATTTTATGTTGGAAAGTTGACTTCCTAAGGAAGCATGACATATTTTGTATTGTCAATCATGGCAACAAAGTCATACTAAGTTTCTATCAAAGATAACTTAGAAGATAAAATGACTAAGTACAGAAAACAGGATAGACAGAGAGATACAAAGATCAACACATCAACGCACATGTTAGAGATCACAACAGAACATGCATGCTTAGATATATACTCTATGGTGTATATACATGGTAGATCCAAATGTGCAAAGTATGGAACATCAGTACGGAAAAGTTACAGATAGATTATTAGACCTACAGTCCAGGAAACAGAGCATGGAAGTTGACTACAGTTTTGATCAGCATGTATGATTTTATAATGTAATGGCTAAGCACCTTTAGTTATAAGTTTGTAATAATGTAATTAATGTTATAGTAAACACACTTGGGCTGACTTGTTCGGAAGCGTTATGTATTTTTATTTTAGGGTCGATTAATGATTTGTTTTGGGTCGCGCCTATTCAGATTTGAAGATATAAGTATGTAATGTAAAGATATGTTACAAGTGAAGATTATTATGTAAGAAGAAGTTATAGAGGGATAATATAATGAAGTCAGAAGATGATATAGCTCTTTGAAGAAGTAAGAGCATCCACGCATACACAGAACTGATCTGACAACAGTGTCACTACAATAGTTCATTTTTGATATAGTGCATGTCAACATTCAGAGGGTTGTAGCCTTCATATTATTTGGGTAGTGAGCCTAGGCAGTGAGCCATACACCCTTAACAGGGTTTTTGTAAAAGACTCCTAACAGGGTCCGACCTTTAACCAGGTCATTGTACTCAAATTGTAAAGACTGCTTCTAACAGGGCAAAGGAACTTTAACAAGTTCATTATACCTAGTACAATATTTTGTGGGTACTAAGCCCCACCAGAGTTTTCCTCTGATCAAGGTTCTCTATAATCATATCATGTGTTATGTGTTCTTGTGTTAAGATTCTTGAATGCATATTTGTTTCATGTTTAATTGGCTAAAATATAATGAATAGATAAACACTGATTCACCCCCCCTCTCAGTGTTTCTAACAATTGGTATCAGAGTGCTGGTCCTCTGAAAGAAAGTTTAACCACTTGAGGAGATCATGGACTCAGCTGAAGAAAAACATTTGAAAAAGAATCTTGAAGTAGCACTTGAAGATCTTGACAGATCTGAAAAGGAAAATGAAGAACTAAGATTGAAAAATGATGGCTCTCAAATACTTATTAAAAGGCTAAGAAAATAACTGAAAGATTGTTCTACAAGTGATCTAGGACAAATGGTCAAAAAGCTTAATGAAGAAAATAAATCTCTAAAGGATAAAGTTGAAGATCTAGAGGAACAACTTACAGATAGCTAGAACACCATTGAAGACAAGATCAAAGAAAGCAAACAATTGGAAGATGAACTTTTGCAGGCAAACATGAAAGTCTTGGAATTGGAAAACATGAAGAAGAAATTGGAATCTAAATTAATAGAAGAAAAGGATAAGATTGATAAACTCCACACAAGTTCTAATTTGATTCAATCCCAGCTCAATGCACAAAGAAAAAAAGGGAACACTTCTGGTCTTGGATTCAGTACAGCACAAGATGAAATCAATCATCACAAGAGAAAGAAAAAACACTTGAAACATCTTCAGAAGCTAAGAAAGTTGAAGATATATAGAGTTTATATCTGAACCACCTAAAAGAGAAATCAAGCAAGTTAACAGAACTTGTTATGCATGCAATAAACATGGGCATTTGGCAAGAGATTGCAAAGAGGTAAGACCTTTTAAAGGTTATTGTTACTCCTATAACAAGTTTGGTCACAAGGCTATACATTGCAGAAAATGTCATAAGAATCAACATCAGCAGAATCACAGAAGTATGAATAAAAAACAATCAAAGAAATCAACTCTCAAGAAATTTATAGAACATTACATGTCAGATATGCAACTATAATGGACACACAACAAAGCAATGCAGCATGATGAGAAAAAACATCAGACCTCCTATCATTTGTCACACATGTGGAAAGGCTGGATATATCACAAGGTTTTGCAGATCCAAAACTCAGAAACAAGAGAGTCCTAAAAAGTGACTATTTGAAGAGAAAGGAGAAGTCAATTTTATCCAAGAAAATGAAGATTCAAGAAAAATATGGGTTGAAGTTAAGAAGGACAATAATATTGACAAAGTAGTTGATGCATCCTCAGTGGACGCACCCTCTACTTATGTTTGAATAGACCTTCTTGGTCTTAGGGGGAGCTATTCTAGCTCAGAAACCCTGCGTGGTTGGTGTACTCACTTCTGAGTATGCGCCTTTGGATTTGTGGTTAAAATCACAGATTACAGTTATATGCATTCACGCATTATCTGAATTGCATCAGGATCAAAGTTTGGAAATCTCTATGTATAGTTGCAAGCATTAAATGTGGTAGATCGTATAAAAAGAAGTTCAAAGTCGATCATTTTCACATTTACATTTGAGAGCACAGAAATTGCAGAGCATTAGAGCACTAAGACATCAAAACATGAAGGCATAAATAGTTTGGTAGCTGGAACAAATGGATAATCAGTTTGAAGCGGAGCCCTAGCTGTCGCGCCATTTTAAAATTTTGTGGAAACCCTACATAAGAAAACTCCAAGTAAGTATGGCGACCCTAGTTGTGTTTGATGTAGCAGAGAGGAAGAGGTTTATATTTAAGAAGCATCCATTCAAATTCATACTGGATGATGTGGAAGGGGCTTTCTCCAAAACCCCGCTTGGCACTGTTCACATGGAAGATATTCGTGCCTACATATACTATAAGAAGGAGTCATTAGGAGATGATAATATAGCTTCTCATATGGCATCAATGTTAAATAAGGACTTCACATTCAAGGATGAATTTGTGCACCTACAAGATAACCCTATTTTGGAGTATTCGAATGTGCATGAGTTTGAAGAACCAGAATGGGTAAAGATTTTGTTAAGCAGAATTCATGATGATCTCTTTTGGATTGGTGATGTTCCTGTCTGTATCACTGTAGATTTAATCCATCAGTTAATCGGACTTCCAATGACTGGACTAGTATTTCCCACTGGTAAGGATGTAAAGAAACAGATTGAGCATATTTGTTTGTCCAGGAGTGATAGGCGCAGAATGACAGTTGACCCTATCAAGGAGGATGACATTAAACTCGTGACAATGATACTTGGATACAAGTTTTAGCAAGCAAGCAGGTTGAATAGTGTCTCTGCAGCAACAGTCCTTGCAGCTATCAGAATAGTGAGGGATAACATCCAATATAATCTATGTGAGATCTTGCGCGATCAGTTGATTGAAAACATCAGAATCATCAAACATGATAGAAGCAAAACATTCAGGTTTGGATCTCTAATCATCTATTTATATCACCACATAGTCAAAAAGGTTGCAGACCTTTATCTAGACAAAGGAAAACCTAAAATGACTCAGATATCTCTTAAAGCCACAGTAGAAAGCAGTGCAAAAGATAAAATGGACATGGATATAAAGATATTCAGGGTCAAAATGCAGAGCAGGTTCAGACTATCTGAGAAGATAGTTGAAAAATACAGGGATACAATATGCTTTATGGTAGAGACAGATTGCACATGCATGGAGGCTATTGAGCCTAGAACTAAGTGGATTCATCCACTAGGGTATGAAGTAGAAGACCATGTGTTAGAAGGATATGCGTAGGTCTTATTGTTAGCACCTAAAGACCCTAATGAACCTAGATGGGGCACCTATAGAGAAAAGACCGATGAAGTGGGTATTGAACTACAACTTGTCATCAACAAAAGGAAAGCATCCAGAATGACATCCAACATTTTGAGAAAGCATGGAGTCACACAAGAAGATTTGGATAAGGCAAAAGAAGCCAAAAATGCTAAAGTTAAAATTGAGAAAACTGTTGAAACTCAAAAGAAGAAGCGGAAGAAAAATGAGGAGAATACCACTACGCCTACTACAACCATTGATGTAGACACATCTCCACCTTCTGTACCTAGCAAGAAACCAAGAGGAAGGAAGCAAGCAACTACAAGTCATCCATCCTCGAGAGCTACTCAGAGAAAAGCTAAGAATGTTCAAGCTCCTCCTAAGGTAGGTTTTAGACCCAGTCTAAATATCTTGAAGAATAGGATTATAAATGAAGGAAGATTGGATACACTTTCCAAAGTCTATGAAAAATATCAAGAAATTGATAAGAATAAGATACATTCTATGGTCATATCTCATATGATCAAGTTTAAGAAATCAGTTCTTGAACTTAAGTCAGTGATACCAGATCAATTATGGAACATATTTCAGACCATGAAAAGACATGCTATAGAAGAGGATGTGAAGATTAGAGAAGGAACCTTGGATACTCTTCTTCCTATCTATTCACATGATGAGAAGGCTATTTTGTTAGATCTAGTAAAGCCTCATCTCCATAGTAAGACAAGAACTCTACATATTATGAATAAAGAATATGAACAGGTTGGAAAGGAGACTGAAAAGGCATTTGCACAAGTATTTATGTATAGACATATGTATCCACCAACGGTGCCTATAGAAAAAGTTACCCCAGCTCCTCCTAAACAGGTTACAACTCTAGAAATTTAGACTGCGCCTATGACAGGTCCACAGGATTCAGCACCCACAGTGACAATAACTTCTGAGACAGCTAAAGATACAGAAGATACTATAATAGTTGACAATGTCAAGATATCTATGACAACTTCTGATAATGATATGAATAAGGTTGATGAAGCAATAAACATAGATGACACATCTCTACAACAGAATGAAGTTCCTTCCATTAATCCAATAGACTTGGATAAGGAGAAAGATACTCAAGGTAATGAGACACCAGTGAAGGAGATTCATGTCAAAAGTGAATGTGTTGACACAAGTCAGAATACTATTTTCTCAACATCCACTCAACCATCTACATCATTGTTGTCAAGGTTAACTCCTGACTTAGCAAGTTTAGATGCATGGGGAGAAGAAGACCTTATCAAGATCAGCGTCCTTACCATGGAAAATGAAAAAGAGAAACAAGTAATGAGGAATCCTCGCTTCTTGAAAATAGTGAATATTTTGAATGACTTAGTGCCTACTGATTAGAAAGTGGCCAAAGTACAATTAGTTGAAGATGTAGACAACATCTTATCAAAATTCAAGTCACATTTCACTAACTTAGTAGAGTTTGCTGCTAAGATTGTAGAAGATGAATATAAGAAGGAGAGACTACATGACTTGGTAAAGAACTTTACCTTAGATCTAAATTCCTTAAAGATTGGGCAAGCTATATTGAAGGAATTGGCAGATAAAGGAAAGAAAGTCATAGAAAAATGTATGGATAGAGTGAAGCTCACCTTTGAGCACACTAAAAAGATAACAGAAGCAGAAGAAATGGTGGAAAACATCAGAAAATTAGTTGAAAATTCCATGCAAGATATGAGCATATGCAACAATGTCTACCAAGGGTAGTTAGACAAAATTGAGAAGGCAAAACTGGAAATCAGCAAGATAAGGGTAAGACAAACTCAGTTGAGGAATGTACTTGTGCCATCTCTAGCAGTTCTTAATAAGAACATAAAATAGATTGATAACACCATACAGACATATGATCAAGGTCCTTGCATGGATCTGATGAAAATGGAAAAGTTGACATATGCCCTATGCGCGCATCTTCAAACTGTTGATGCAATGAAAGT
>MU227299.1:301832-349546 GCA_018584345.1 Thuja plicata
TTCCTAGTTAGCAGGCAATAGGTTGATATTAGGTGGTTTTACATGCTTGTCTAACCATTTTGAACTAATGCAATGACTTATTGATGTGTTGTGTCTCTCTTATCAGGTACCCAAATACACACACACAACCTTGCTTGGAGTTGGTGAGCTAGAAACTGTCCTTGTTGAGAAGATAAACCTTTAGATCCTTTGATACCACACTTAGAGAGTCTTAGTAATCTCTTGTCCATTCACTTCCATACAAAATTCAAATTCAATCAATATAACTTTGGTAAATCATCCTCCTGATCCATATGTGTTAGGGTATTCACCCATTTATTGGGCACCTCTATGGCAGTGTTGGTTTATACCTCTTGCTAAATTCTATCTTATCACCTCTCTTTGGTACAAGTGAGTGCTTTTACTATCCTAGTTTGGTACCAATGTTTCTTAGGGTCATCCTATCACCTAGTACCTTTTCTTTCATTCCAGTTACAAAAATATATCAAGTAAATCAAGGAAAGCAACCTGAAGTTGTTTTTAACCAATTACCCTTAGTTCAAACTCGCCAAAAATGTAAGGGAAAAGTGCCCATATTTGATCAATCACCTAGGAACAATTCTGAAGTTTGGTTTGACTCCAAGAGTCACCTTAGTGAGTTGAGTACCCCCTTAGCATCATCTCATTCAAATATGGATATGAGTTACACATTGACTCGACGAGATAGGGAGGATATGGATAAACGTCTTGATGATATATTTGAGAAACACAGAGATTCCATTCCTGTTGGTCATTCCTCTCATGGACATTGATTAGTCTCACCCCTTACCTCAACTAGATATATGGATGCACACCAAAGGGCTAAAAGAGATAAGCAATGAGCCTATCAAGAAGCACAATTGCATCATGACAACCAAAATGATGAGCCTTATGATACTCAGGTGAACACAACATATACCAATGACTTTTTCAGACATTCAGGACCAAGTTCACTGCCCAAAATTCCTTCAAGATACACAAGTGAAAGAATCAAGAGAATTGAGCATGAAAAGAAAGTCTTCCTAGATGGACAAGCTAAAAAGAAGAGCAATTTATACTCCTAGAGTTGGAGAGAAAAAAATTTTTGGAAATGGAAAGGAAGGCCTACCAAGAAGAGCAAGACAAACTCTTGGCCCAACAACACAATGATCAATTCAACAATATGCATGTTGGTGGTGGAAACAACTCTCCTCTATCCACCCCTCCTAAGACTCCCCAAAGTAGAAGATGTTCACGAACACCTTCACGATCTCCTAGCCCTAGAGGAAGAAGGGCCTCAAGACATGATCATTATAGGAGAAAAAAACCTCCTATGAACTCAAGACAACCATCTCAATGTGCTCATCATGGTTCACAATATGGGGGTAGTAGTTCAAGTTTTGACCTCACCTCCCAAGACTTCATGAAAATGAAACAAGAACCACTTTTGCAGAAATATGTGGAGGAATATTTAGAGCAAAACAAAGACAAGTTCCTAGAGAGTTTAATCAATAAGGGTGCTAGAGTCCCTTACAACTTTGATGTGGACAAAAAGATTAAGAAGCAAGGCCCATCTGAAGAAGAGTAAATCAAAAAACTTAAGAACATGATGGAGAAGATGTTAGCACCCAAGAATTCATTCTCATTGGATTCAATTTTTCCTAATCCTTTTGAAAAAATTATTAACATGAAAGAGTTCCCTAGAAAGGTTGAGATCCCTCAATATGAAAAATATGATGAGAATGGAGATCCACATGATCATGTGCGCCAGTTTTATACCACAAGTTTTGAGTTCCATCAAGATGACTCATACCTCATGTGATTTGATCCCAAGGAGTCTTAAGGGTCAAGTGATGGAATGGTTCACCAACATAACTTGGTTCCCGAAATGTGGTATGAAGTTAGGAAGATGGTTTTTGATTATTTTGACACCATGGTTTAAACTGCATGTAGGATTGAAGATTTTTTAAAAGAACAAGGACTTTTGACCAAAAATGGAAACAACAACAACAATGGTCAAAATAACAACCCTACCAAGGATAAAGGGAAGAACTCACATTGGAGTAGGAACAAACAAGTGGTTGATGATGGGGTTGTGGACTCCTCCCAACCTAAAGATCAAACTGTGCTCCAGTTGTCTAGTGTTGTTCAAGCCATGAAACTCAATGCATTTAATCAACAAGAGAACAAGCCAAGATACCAAGATAGACCTAAGAAAGAGAGACGTCAATTTGCAAGACTTGGTGATTTATATGAGGATATCTTGAAAACACTTATTGCTAACAACCTTGCACATCCTCATGATCCTGTGAAGCATTATATACCTCATGTTAAGCCACATTGGTGGGATGAGAAAGCTTTTTGCAAGTTTCACAATGACATTGGACATGATATTAAAAACTACTACAAACTCAAGCATCTTATTCAAGATCTCATTGACAATGGAAAGCTTAAGATAGATGGATTGAACAACAATTCCAATCATAAGGCATTCAAAGAACCATTGGCCAAGTATGAGAAGGGGGAAACCTCTAAACCTAAGAATGGCAAGGCTAAGGTCAAGTATACTTACATAGATGTGGAGAATACTATCAACATGCTTCAAGTTGTAGAAGAAAATGTCAACATGATGAGGGGTAGAGATCCCTATGGTTATGATCTAGGCATGGACTCTCCTCCTATCTTTGATGAAGAACCCGTTGTGGTGCTAAGGGGTCCTAACTCTAGAATGTCGTCCCAAACTCTTAAAGTTGTCACACAAAGTCAAGGTCCCATTATCATTAGAGAGCCCAATTCAAGTCAACCAGGTAAACCAAAGCAAGTGGCATCCAAGAATGTCACCTTAAAATTGATAGTTGATCCTAAGTCAAGTTACAACCTTGTTGATCATTTACAAAGAACCCCAGCTCAAATTTCCATCTTTGAGCTCTTAGAGTTGTCCCCGAGACATAAGAAAGTCCTTGAGGATGCTTTGCGTATAACGAATGTCCCCAACGACTTAGACGTTGATCAATTCTAGAAAATGGTTAACTATATTGCTAGCCCTCATTACCATACCTTTTTGGAGGATGATGATAAATCTTTGAGTCACCCGCACAATCTCACCCTTCATATTGAGGTCATGATCCACAGAACCCGTGTCAGGCATGTGTTGATAGATGGGGGTGCTGGGCTTAATATTTGTTCTTTGAGTCTTTTTAAGAAGTTGGGTTATTCTGAAGAAGTCATAGATACCAGAAAGAAGATCACTATCAAAGCCTATGATGAGGTAGAAAGAAGTTCCAAAGGATTGGTCATCCATCCTGTTAGGATTGGCCATGTTGAAAAAGATATTTTGTTCCAAGTAGTTGACACTGGTCCTCTTGCGTACAATATCTTACTTGGTAGACCATGGATTCATGATATGAAAGCAGTGTCGTCTACTTACCATCAATGTGTTAATTTCCCCTGCAATGGAATAGAGATTTGTATACCTAGGGATAACACTTTATCTGTTAATTCAATTTCAGCAGGGGCTCATGTTCCCCTCAATAGAGAAGTAGAATATTTTAATGCTACCTTAGCTAAATACAAAGACAAGCTTAAATAGATAGACCTTGGCATGGGGGGGTATCAACTCAACTCCCTCACAACATTACCAGTTTCACCTAGGTCTTATGGCAAGCATTCACAAGAAAAGAAACCTTCCTCTTTAGCTATGAATTTATTTGGAACATTTGTAGAGTCATTAGTGTCTATCCAAGATGAGAAAGAGGAGACATTTGTTAGAGACTGGATCTATAGAGAAGAAAAATACATGCATAATGAGAACTTCTCTCCCTCTCCTAATACTTATGGAAGAGGGTATAATTTTGTTAGACAGATGGGCTATCCTGGATATGGCCCTCTTAATCACAATCTGGATGCGAGATTCAAACTACTTGATCATGCTCTTTTTAGACGCAAGTCTAAGAAGTCGGTTGGCCTAGGATTTGAAAATTACAACAAGTGCACTAATCCTCTCTTTGAAAAGTTGGATAGTGATGATGAACCAGAGTATGTACCTAATTTGACAAATTAGAAAGATATGTGTGAAGATTGGATCCCTTCCACTCATCTCCTTTCGGGAGATTCAGATATTCCAGTCACCCATGCATCAGTCCCAACTTTAGAACAAGATGAATCAGATATAGAAGATCCTTTCAGAGAACGTCAAAGAAAGAATCTTGTTCATTTAATGGAAAGAGAAGGTGACACTAGACCTTCCACATCAAGATGTCCAGAACCTTCATGGTGTAAGCATCCTAGTCGCAGTTCAGACAGAAGTTCACATGAGTATGAATGGGACTCTTTCTCAGAGTCTTCCATAGTTGATAGAGATATTGATGGTGTTCACACTTATAGTACTCAACCCAAGGTAGCCAATGATTCATGTGTAGGATTAGAGGATTTGAACCCACATGTTTCTTTAGTGGATGATTCTTTACTTGTTAGGACAAATCTTGATTTGGGTAGCTTAGAGGGATACTTGACGCACTCTAACTCTTTGGTCACCAGCGATAATATCATTCACATTTATAACCTTGAACCAGTCATTGACTTGCTTATTGTTCATCCTAACCTCATTGATTGGTCCCAATGCTATCAAGAACTTGAGCTCTTAACATTTCAAAATGATTATGAGATAGCATGTTACTTAAATACCATTGAACCCGTAATCTCTTCCACCATTGAACCATCTACTAGCATGACAGAGCCAGAAATCAAGTACCTTAGTCACAAAATAAAAAGAAAATAAAATAAAAAGAAAAAGAGTTATGATGGTGAAAACCACTGTGTGGTGGTGTCAGAACCAAAAAAAGTAAAAATAAATAATGTATCCAAAGGTGAAAACCTCAATGAGGAACCTAAGGATGAGTTACTTGATTGTCTCCCTAGCTATTTTCAAGATAGATCTTCAATGCTTATTCAACCAACACAAGCAACCAATTTGGATATAGATGAGGCTCCAAAAATAGTACACTTGGCTGAGTCCTTGTCACCAACAGAAAAAGAAGCTTACACTAAGTTCTTACAAAAAAAGAAGATCAATTTTGCATGGAATTATTTAGATATGCTAGAGTTGGACATTAATCTTATCATGCATCACTTATCTATAGCTCCAAATGTCAAACAAGTTAAATATAAATTGAGAAAGATGCATCCTCACATAGCTCTCCTAGTCAAAGTAGAATTAGAGAAAATCCTTGGTGCAAAATTCATAAGAGCTATTGCCTATGCTTAATGGATATCAAACATTGTACCAGTTTCCAAACATGATAAATCCATTCGAGTTTGCACAGATTTTAGAGATGTCAATAGAGCATGCCCAAAGGATGACTTTCCACTTCCCAATATAGACATGATAGTGGATATGACTGGTTATGAGATTTATTCCTTGATGGATGGTTTTTCTTGGTACAATCAGATTAAGATAGCTCCTGAAGATCAAGAAAAGACTGCATTCACTTGTGCATGGGGTACCTATTGTTGGAACGTTATGCCTTTTGGATTAAAAAATCCAGGAGCCACCTATCAGTGAGCTATGACAACCATTTTTCATGACATGAAGCATAAAAACATGGAAGATTATGTGGATGACACCTTGGCCAAGTCTAAACAAAGAGATACACACTTAGATGATTTAGAAGTCATTCTAGATCACATGGAACAATTTCAACTAAGGTTAAATCCTAAAAAGTGTGCATTTAGAGTCACCTCTAGAAAACTACTAGGATTCATCATTTCAACAAGAGGAATAGAGGTAGACCCTGAGAAGGTCCAAGCAGTTATAGATATGCCACCTCCTAGAAACATTAGTCAAATGAGGAGTCTTCAAGGATGTCTTCAATCTATAAGGAGATTCATTTCACAGTTTGTGGATAGAGCTCAACTCTTCAACAAGAACTTACACAAAGGAGTCAAATGTGTTTGAATGAGGATTGTCAAAAGAGTATAGATCAAATCAAGAAGTACTTGGAAAATCCTCCCATTTTAATACCTCCTATCCCAAGGAAACCACTTATTCTATACATTTCAGCGACAAATTCTTCCTTGGGGGCATTACTAACTCAACTTGATAAAAATGGGAAAGAAAGAGTAATATACTATATTAGTCATACTCTTGTTTCATATGAGGTTAACTACACTAGCATTGAGAAAGCTTGCCTTTTTGTTGTGTTTTCTTCCCAAAAGTTGCAACATTACATGCTTGTGCACACTATACACCTCATAGCAAAAATAGATCCACTCAAATATTTGCTAGGTAAAGCCGCCCTCACAAGTAGACTTGCTAAATGGATGATGATACTCTCAAAATTTGACATAGAGTACATTGAGCATAAAGCAATCAAAGGACAAGCCATAGCAGATCAATTGGCTAATTTCCTAATACAAGATAATGTACCTATTCAAGTTGACTTCCCAGATGAGCACCTCATGTATATAACTGAAAGAACATGGAAGATGTTCTTTGATGGATCCTTTATGCAAAATGGTTTAGGAGCTAGTGTTTTATTTGTTTCTCCTCTTGGGTACACAATTCCTAAGTCTTATAAGTTATTAGTCCCATGTACAAAAAACATTGCTGAGTATGAAGCTTTAACAAGTGGACTTAAGATGGCCATAGAATGGAGAATCATAGAGTTACACATCTATGGGGATTCACATATGATAATCAACCAATTTAATCAGAAATTTCAAACAAAACATGAGAAAATGGTACCTTACAAGAAAATGGTTGTTTCCTTGAAATGATACTTCACATTTGTCACATTTCAATAAATCCCTAGAGAAAAAAACAAAGAAGTTGATGTTATGGCTACACTTGCCTCACTCCTTCAGTTAGAGAAACATGAATCAAGATTTGAATTCCTGGTGGAAGAACTACATCACCCTATTTATGACTCCCAAGAAATCCATGCCATTTGTACCCTTGTGGGTCGTGAGTCATCCTATTATGGTGCCATTTACTCATATCTTTGGGATGACATTATACCTGAAACCTTTAACCGATCTTAACACAGAAACCTTACCCGAAATGCCTCTCACCATTCCCTTATCGCTGGTGATTTTTATAGGAGGGGTCTAGATGGAACACTTCTTAGATGCTTAGAAAAGGAATAATCTGACCAAGCGTTAGTTGACATCCATGAGGGCATCTATGGGTGACATTCCAATGGTCTTGCCATGGCCCGAAGGTTGCTTAGGGTGCGGTAATATTGGCCTACGATGCAGATTGATGCAGTAGCTTTTGCAAAGTCATGTGAAAAGTGTCAAAAACATGGTAACCTGATACATGCTCCATGAAGGGAGCTCATTCCTTCTATATCTCATTGGCCATTTCAGCATTGGGCCTTTGATCTTGTTGGGCAGATTCATCCCAACTCATCAAGTGGACACAAGTTTGTTATCACCGCTACTGATTACTTCACTAAATGGGTAGAATTTGTCCCACTTTTGGTTGCTTTGAGAAAGATAGTCTCTCTATTCATTCTGAACCATTTCATCTGTCGATATCGAGTGCCTTCTAAGATTATTACTGACAATAGAGGCCAGTTTAAAAATAAAGACCTTAAAAATTTCTACAAGAAATTTAATATTAAACAACATTGGTCCTCCATTTACTTCTTGCAAGGAAATGGTCAACCAGAGGCATCAAACAAAACCATTCTTAAAATCTTGCATAAAATAGTTTGTAAGAATGGTAGAGATTGGCACTTACAGATAAATCTAGCTTTGTGGGCCTATAGAACAAGTATTTGTACTCCTACTGGGGCTACTCCTTTTTCCCTTGCATATGGCACTGAAGCAGTGTTACCTTTGGAGGTTTAAATTCCTTCACTTAGAGTTTCCCTCAAAGGTCTAGTTACAGATGAAGACTACCGCGCCATGAGACTTCAAGAGTTAGAACTTCTAGATGGGAAACATCAAGCATCATTTGACATAATGAGGGTTTATCAAAAGTGCATGTCCAAAGCCTTCAACAAAAAGGTTTTCTTTAGAGAATTCCAAGTAGGAGATCTTGTCCTACGTGAAAATCCCAAGAATCAACAACAAAGAGATCAAAAGGGCAAATTTGAACCTAATTGGATTGGACCTTACATCATTACAACAACTTTTGGGATAGGTGCTTATTAATTACTATCTATAGTAGAGGGAGAGAAACTCCTTGATCCTATCAATGTCTTCCACCTGAAGAAGTTCTATTCATGATGCCCATTCTGTCTGGGGGCATCCTTTGTACATAATTATTGATCCTGAAAAAATCCCAAAAAATGATATATTATCAAAAATTCTAAAAATTGGAAAATGTCTTGAAAAAATGATCATCCTAGTGAAAACCTAGCAATAGGTGTTTTGATGTATCTCCAAATAAATTATATATTGCAAAAATACAAAAAATTCAAAAAATTCAAAAAAATAGAAAAAGTACCTTGGTGAAAACCTAGAAACAGGCGCCTTGGTAGCAAAAATTCAAAAAAAATTATAAAAAGTCCTAAAAAAAAAGAAGAAAAAAAAGAAAAAATTGTAATAAAATCCAAGTGGTGAAAACCTAGAAATGGGTGCTACTTGAGGCCTTTGCACCCCTGTTTCTTAGCGCGTGTCCTCGACACTTAGCCTTTCTCCATCATGCCTTGTCCTTGTTTTCTTGGTCTGGAATTGGTCTTTGTCTTTGTCTAGGGGGCATAACTGTGTTAGCTTTGGTCTCTTGGATGCGTTAGTCTTTAGGACACCTCCCAAACGGTGTTTTTCAACACCACCCAAACTGTATTTTTCAATACAACCCCTGACATCAAGTGTTTTTAACACTTATCGGTTTGGTCTTACCCAGTTTTGTCATGTGGTCTTGCCTGCTTGCAAGCATTCAATCCTTATCCTCAGAACTCAGTATCAGTTAACACACTTAAATTCTTAAACACAACACTTAATACTTGATCTATGTCACGAGATTTTCTTTGTGTGCTTACTGTTATTGATTTTTGTTGAGTGTCCTTGTCTAATAAGTTTCTCCGTGATGCATAGCTAGAGGACTTGGGGCATGGGGAGTGTTTTTATTTGCTTTATGCTTAACTATTTTTGCACAACCATTCTTCTGGTCATCCTGGCCTCTATGCCTTGATGTGAGCATGGTTTTGCTACATTAAATTGGATAAGCTAACATCAAAGTCATCTTGACCTTTATGTCTTTGATGCTTATGTTAGAATCTTTCCACATTTCAATATGATATAAATCACATTCATATCTTCATAGTTGCGCTTGTGACTAGTGATGATTGTGAGATTTTCTGATGTCTATTAATAATGGCCCAATGATGAAAATAAGTTCCTTAACATTCTCTCATGAATGATGAACACAAAATCCTATGTTACAGTTGCTCTATTGCAAGTACACCTTTGAATTTTCATGTAGCTTTCATTGTTAGGCCTCATGTTAGTTTGCATTTTTAGGCTACATTATGAGTTTGCGAGGGTTGTCCTTCATCTTTCTTGTGGACTTTTAATCAACTGTGATCACTTTTTGATCTTTATTTCCTTATATTCTTTCGTGATCTCAATAGAAATTTTCTATCTTAAACAGTTGATTGATTTTGGGGCATTCTTTTTCTTAAGGCAAATTCTCTTTCTTCTCTCCATTTCTTTCCACCTCTTCCAAACTTCTATCTTCCATTCGCTTTCACCCCACTTATTTGCTTCTAATTCAACCTTGGGGCATAATCTTTCATGCTTGATGATCTACCTTAGTTCTGTGATCTTTATATCTTTTATCTTACATCAAGAACCTTATCTTTAGTTTGATTTGATCAAATTTATCAATTTGTTGTTTCTCCTCTATCTAATTTTGATTTTGATCACGAGGGGGAAGTACCTATCAAACTTCAATCATTGACTCAGCTTTATCAATCATATCAACCTTGAGATTCTTATCTCGGACATGTCAATTACTTATTTACAATGGTGTTGACCTTGTCTCTTTTTCAATCAGCTTATCTTTGTTCTGATGTCAATTACTTATTTACAACGGTGTTGATGGTTGTGTTTTTTTGTGCTCCTAAATCGATCTTACACTTCAACTACATTCTTTGACTACATGTGTTCCCAGAATGATCACACATTAGTCAAAGAGGGGCAAATGTATGCACCCTAAAATGGTCGCCTAGACTATGGGCCCTATTTATCATTTTATCAATTTATCGAATTCCTGAATCAATGATTTGCAACATTTTCAATTCAAATCAATTTCCTTGATCAAATCGTAATTAATTTAATTATTTCAATATTTCCTAAGGTTTGATTATTTTTCAATAATATTATTTAATTAAAAGAAAATATCTCTTTTTATTAAATGAAATAATCTTATTTAAATAAAAGAAAATATCTCTTAAATTAAATAATCTTATTTAATTAAAATATCCCCTTTTAATTAAATAATTTTATCTTATTTAATTAATATCCTTGTTTTAATTAAATAATCTTATTTTATTTAATTAAAAGAAAGTTCCTCTTTTAAATAAATAAAATCCCCACTTAAAGCTCTCTTTTTGATAAAAAAAGGAAATAAATCAAATAAAAAATAAATAAAAATCCTTTTTTCTCTACATCTTCCTAAGTGGTGGGTTTTTTTTTGCCTCTTAATCATAGCCCTTTGATCTTGGCTTTTGAAGATTTAAAGCACATGGATCAACCAAGATTTAATCTCCACCATTGCTTTTTTTTTTTTACCTCATAATATCCACCGTCCATTGCTCTTTATAAGGAAAGCCTCTCCTTCTCATTTGCATAATTATGATAATAAAAAAACACACACATTCTTTAGTTTATTGTTATGCTGCAAGATTAGAGAGCAATTTTGGAGGAGAATTTGAGCACTTGAGTTTGGATATTGCAACTTCTCTCTTCTTGTCTTCTTCTCTCATGCATTCATGGCAATTCATTTAGATTAATTTTGCATTTGCATTTTAGATTAAACTCATATTTTCTTTCATAGATTAATTCTTCATTTGTATTTCCTTTCATAGAATAATCATGCATTGTTATCATATAGATTAATTCTATTATCATATAGACAAAATCATGCATTATCATATAGAATCTCTTGTTTTATGGTGTGCTTGCAGGGGCACAAACTAGGTCAATCTGAAGGCCTCCATCACACACCTTTGCACTCCATGAATAGAGAGCTATGAGTCACCATTTGAGACCTCATTCTTGAGTGATCTTGGATATAATGATTCATAGAAGTGTGACACATTTTTAGCACACAATGGTATCTTCGTCAAATGTTGGAGGGGATAGGATAATGTCTTGAGCTTGATCATTAGTAAGACTTGTTTCTTTGTTCTTTTTATTATCCTCTTGACATGGATCCAGTCCAAAGGAAAAGATAGGAGTTTTAATCTTCATGACGGATTTTGAAGGATTGCTGGGGAATTATCCAAAATAGGCCTTGAAGTATATGAAATCTTAGGGTCATTGATCTTAGGAGCATGGAATGTACTTGCTGTAAGATATAGATTAGCTTGGATTTCTTTTAAAGGCATCCCTTGAGGGTAGACATAGTTATCATGAAAAGCATTAGGATCTTTGTGTGATGGAGGATATTTGGATATCCTTGAAGCTTTTTCAAATGGAGGAATAGCGGAAGAAGTAGAAGTAGCATGTAGCTAATTTCTAGACATAGCTTCAAGATTTTGATCATGCTTGGGATTGGTATCTTCATTTGATAATTCATTAGTCTCTTCAACTTTGATTATGGCATCATCAATTAGATCTTGGATTTTGTGTTTTAACTCCATTCAATGTGAATTTTTATGCTCATTATTTTGATGATAGGCACAGTAGGTACTCACAAATGACATTCCACATGAGGTGGTTTGAGGCAATGTGATGAGATTGTTTTCAAGAAGCTCTGCCAGCATTGTTGTATAAGATCTTCTCAAATAAGTAAATTCTCTATCCCTTCGACATGTAGATCCACATGAAATCTCTAAAGAGATGTTGGATTCAAGATTATGAGGATGTTGATAAAAGATAGGATCGACATGATCCTATGAAATAATCTCTTGATCAAAGATAGGATTACCATGAGTAGGTTTCTCCTTTTTTGAAGAATGTGAAGACATGTGTGCATCATGATCATAAAGAAGAGGAAAGATTGATCTTAGTGAAGACCCCTTTGATGAGGTATCTTTCTCTTCTTTTAAGTGTTGAATTTCAGATTTCAAAGCTTGCATTTTCTTAGATAAGGCTTTAATGAGAATCTCTTCTTCCTTGGTGTTAAGACCATAGGGTTTATCCCATTTGTTTTCAGTCATCATAAGATTGTCTTGATAAAAGTCTTGGAATGGTTCCAAAAGGATTTCTAAATTGTCCCCAAATATGTGAGTTTGGGTTTGATGTTTCAAAGTAATTGATTCTAGCATCAAAGGGTTAGAATGCCCTAATAGTGAGCTGGGAACCAATGAGAGTCGATTGTTTGAAGTAAGTGACTCCAGCGTCAGAGGGTTAGAATGCCCTGATAGTGAGCTAGGAATCAAGTTGTTTTATTCAGTGTAAAGACCATACGATTCAGGACCAATGGTGAAAATCCAAAAGGACATGTAAGGTAGACTTATAAGCAAGTTGTGAAACAATGACAGATGGACTAGCAAAAGTAATAGGACCAGAATGAAGAGCCAAAAGGGTATCCAAAAGTACTGAATTCTTCTGAGAAACAAGTATGTAAGTGTACTCTTCCCTAGATGTGATACTCTGAATGTGAGATTTTGCTTAACCAGATGCGAGCTTTGATATCTCGGATGTAACCTTTCTTCCTAGATATGATGCAATACTATCTTGAAGTTTGTACAAATTTGTCTGATAATAGGGTGTGTTTGCATCTTTCCTTTCTTTGATTGAATATTGCCAACTGATATTTTCCAGTGAGTGAAAAACATACGTAGACCAAGGATTGAATTTTGTTTGTTGTTTTGAAGATGTTATCTTTTTAATGATTTTTAGTCACAAAAAGCATTGTTGCATTGTTAGGGGTGAAATAGACACACATCTTATCCCTATTTTCTAGGTGGAGGATGAAAATCCTTGCTCGTTGGCTTAGGTACACACTCAAATGCTAATCAGAATACAACCATCACCAAGCACGCAATGGCTCCATTCATGATGTTGTATTAGCCGACTCCAAACACAAGTGAGGGCACGATATGACGAGTGTCTTGGGGAAATTACTTTTTGCCTTGCACAAAGATTATCACCCTTTCAAGGATGAATCATGAATTATTTCAGTTGAAATGTTGTCTATTATTGGGCAATCCGTTCGAAATTGTCCCCTATAGAACTGCACAAGGCAAAGTTGAGGTGTATAGCCCTATGAGTACTTACGTATATGTAGTCTCGCAAGAAAGATTCAAGCGGCTCCACTCTACACATACCCAATCATGTTCAAGGAAGGATGTCAAAATTCCATGAACAAAACCAGCTCTATCTTCCAAGGCTTTAGCCTACAAGGAAGCAATTATTTATAGTGAGTTGGAAGGGTTGTCGTAAAACCTGTCCTCACTTGGGTCGTTTCCAGGAGATTTTTTTCCTCAATCAACACGCCTTCTACTGTTTAATAAGCATACAAAGGATTGACAAGCTTAGGATTTTTAGATTTCTGATTCTTCAAAAGAAGAAGAGCATACTCTCCTAGTCCATGTCATTTTCCCCCAAAACACTTCAGTCAAAGGTTCATTCCCTCAAGCTATGTTGAGCCTGATTTAGATATTCCTAGTTTAATGAAAATACAAGCACTTGAAAGCAAAGTTTGTTTTCTCTTTGACCATAATTTTTAGTGCTTTGCTTGTTCAATTAAAAATCCCAAATTAGACAATGAAGTGCATTTATCCCACAAAAGTTAGGTGACTTGTGTTGTTCAATTACTTTGCCCAAATGAATTAAACGATGAGTTTGCTTTGTTTATTTACCCCAAATTCCTCTCAAATCTTAAATCAACTTCTGAGTTTTTGATTTTCCTTGAAGGAAAAGAGCATAATCCCCTGGTTGATTTATTAAGTGATTAGAAAATTTCTTTAGATTGAAAGTGTAACAAAATAGAAGTCAAGACGGGGGATTGGCCACCTGCAAACCCACAAGTTAACAGTTCCTTTCTAATTTTTAGTCTCCGACAGTGATCTACAAACAAGAATTAAGTTGTTTAAAGGACAAAGATAGAAAACATCCAAAGATTAATGGTTAGACTTCTCAAATTACAATTTCAAAAACTAGTAAAATCTAAGATTTTGTGCATGTTCATTTTAAGCCTGAAAAAGAAATATTGACTTTTGAATTTTGTTGACTTTTGACTTTTGTTGACTTTTGTTGAATTTGAATTTTGTTGACTTTGACTTTTGTTGACTGTGAAACCCAAAACCAAGTGTGAAATGATATGAGTACATACACCATTCTTTTTAAACACCGAAAGTGAAATGAGAATTTTTTATTTTTAATTAGAAGATTATGTGCTTTCTCACCAAACTAGATGGGTAACATGTAGACCTGTTTGTGTATCAACGATATTCATGGAAGTGTAATAGAGAGAAAGTAGAAAGAAGATAGAAGGAATATAGTCTTCTTGCCTTTTTCAACCTGCAAAAGAAAATAAGAGCTTGCAAAACATACTCAAACAACAAAAACACATTAGCTTAGAGGGTTAGTTTGCAAGCAAAACAATGAAAAGGAACCTATGAAGTGGGCCCTACGGTGGGCGCTAGAAATGTGTGTGTGATTTTTGTACCTGTTAAGAAAGACACAACACTTCAATAGATCATTGTATTAGTGAAAACAAGGGGCTAGCAAGCATAGCAATCACCAAAATTGATCTATTGCTTCCTATCTAGGAGGAGTATGAAAAATGACATAATAGCCCTCAGATTTTGCATATTCTAGTTACAAATACAACCTAAGAATGGAAGATTCAAATGGAAAGTAATCTAAATGATTTGAAAACATGCATTCTAGCTCTATAAATTAAGAGTATAACAATATGACTAAAAAATAAGCTAGAAAGCACTATGAAAGTCCTAAAATATGAGCAACATGAGATTGCTCCTTCAATCCTCCAAATATGGGCAGCATAAAGATGCTATCAACTCTTCAAAATTAGGAGCATTAAAACAATATATTTCATAAAATCAAGAGCCAAAACAAAGGTAAGAGGAAGGGCCAATTGAGCTTAAAAATCATTCTATTTATAGAAGAAATTAGGAGTGATTTGAGCTAAAACATCATTTGATTTGATTTGATTTTGATATTGATTTGATTTGATTTGAATTAGAGGGAGTCAAGCTTGATAAAGTTGACTTTCTCAAGTGGGTTGAGTTCCTAATCATAAAATTAGGAATGTGACAACATTAGGAAGTGGGTTAGGATAAGATTAATATTAGGATTAGGCTTAGCATGGGGGAATAAGTTGGGATGGGTTTGAACCCAGGGTTAAGGTAGTTGAGGTAGGTTAGGTTAGGGGTTAAAGGGAATATTAATGAAATGAATTATATTTAATATATTCATCCAAAAAATAGGGAAATTAATTATTTAAGCTTTTGATTGCTTTAGATAATTAATTAGGACTATAGCCAATTAATTAGATTAATTTAGGCTAGAGGATAGGCTTTTTGCAAGTGATGAGGTATAATAGTGATTTAATTTAATTCTTTTTAATTAATTACCTTAGCCATGTTTGATTTTGAATTGATTTGAATTGAATTGATTGAATTTTAATTGGCTAAGGTGATTAATAAAATTTAGTGATTAGATCACTTAGGAGATTAAATCTGATTTGAAAGAATTATGCCAGCTGATTGAAGAGTTGTTTGGACATAATTGGGGGTATGATCACACTTAGGGAAAATAGCGTCTATGGTCAGAGTAGACCAAATATAGGTGGTTACAATGTGAGCATGTCACAAGAGGATATCAAGTTTCTCAGTCACAAATTAAAAAATAAAAAGAAGAAAAGAACTGATGGTGAAAACCATGTTGTGGCGGTGTCAAATTCTAAAAAAGTAAAAAAAAAAGATGTATTTGATGGTGAAAACCTCTCAGAGGCACCAAAAGATGTGATTCTTGATATCCTCCCTGAGCACTTTCAGGAAAGATCTTCAGTTCTGATAGAACCAACACAACCAGTTAGCTTGGGCACAACTGAAGTTCCTCAGATTGTTCACCTAGCACAATCTTTATCAGATGAGGAGAAGACACAATTCACTGAGTTCCTGAAAGAGAATAAGATCAAATTTGCATGGTCTTACATAGATATGCCTGGGTTGGATCCTAAATTGAGAATGCACCATTTATATATAGCTCCTAAAATTAAAGCCATGAAACAGAAACTAAGAAAGATGCATCCTCATGTTGCATTATTGGTAAAAGTGGAGTTAGAAAAATTATTAAAAGATGGATTCATTAGAGTCATCGCTTACGCAGGATGAATTTCTAATGTGGTCCTAGTATCTAAATCAGATAAATCTATTAGGATCTATATAGACTTCAGAGATTTAAACAAGGCATGTCCTAAAGATGATTTTCCATTGCCTAATATTGATATGATCATAGATCTCACAATAGGATACCAAATGTACTCACTAATGGATGGTTTCTCAGGCTATAATCAAATTAAAATTGCTCCTGAAGATCAAGAGAAGGCTACCTTTACATGTGCATGGGGAACCTTTTATTGGAACGTTATGCTGTTTGGGTTAAAAAATGCAGGTGCTACATATCAAAGAGCCATGACTACTATATTCCATGATATGATGCATAAAAACATGGAGGATTACATGGATGACTCCTTAGCTAAATCAAAAGAAAGAAATACTCATATTGATGACTTAAGGAAGATATTGGATCATATGGAGAAATTTCAACTCAGTCTCAATCCAAAGAAATGTGCCTTTGGGGTCCAATCAGAAAAGCTCTTAGGGTTCATTGTTTCAACAAAAGGAATTGAGGTAGACCCTGCAAAAGTCAAAGCTATACTAGAAATGAATCCTCCATGCAACATTAGTCAAATGAGGACATTAGAGGGTAGACTCCAATCAATCAAGAGGTTCATGTCACAACTTGCAGATAAAGCACAACCCTTTACCAAATTTCTACATAAAGGTGTCACCTTCAAATGGGATAAATATTGTGAAGCCAACTTTAGAGAATTAAAAGAGTACCTGGCTAGTCCTCCTATTCTTATGGCACCCATTCATGGAAAACCATTACTCCTATATATTTCAGCTACAACTACATAACTAGGAGTGTTGCTAGCACAAGAGAATGAAACTAAAAAGGAAAGATCAATCTACTACATTAGTAGAACACTAGTATCTTATGAGCTCAATTACAAAATTATTGAGAAAGCTTTCTTAGAAATTGTCTTTGCATCACAAAAATTAAGACATTATATGCTATCACATATAGTAAGGCTCATTGCAAAGATAGATCTTCTAAAGTACCTCCTAATTAAGACAATGTTAACAGGACGTATGGCAAAGTGGGTCCTCATTCTAAGTGAATTTGATATTGAGTATGTGGACCGAAGAGCTATTAAAGGAAAAGTCCTCACTAATCAATTAGCTGATTCACCACTCCAAGATAATGAAACTTTAAGAATTGAGTTCCCAGATGAGACAATCATGCATCTAACTGAGTATCCATGGAAAATGTACTTTGATGGTTCTTTCATGCAACAAGGCTCTGGAGAAGGGGTTCTATTCATAACTCCTCAAGGATAAAAAAATACCCAAGTCTTGCAAATTGATGTTTCCATGCACAAATAACATTTCTGAATATGAAGCATTGGTAGATGGTCTTAAACTTACTATGGAATGGAAGATTGTAGAGTTACATGTGTATGGTGACTCCCAGCTCATTATCAATCAAGTCAGTGGAGATTATCAGATGAAAGATGAGAAGTTAATTCCCTACAAGCAACCGGTTGATGACCTAAGGAAGTACTTTGTCTTTGTCACATTCCAGCAAGTGCTCAGAGAATAAATTTGTAGATTCTATGGCTACACTGGTATCCATGATACAACTGGAGGAACATCAATTCCGCTTTGACTTCTTGGTGGAATAATTATCCTACCCAGCCTTTGATACACCTGAATATCAAATAATTTGTGCTTTGAACACCCAAGACCAATCTCAGTATACTAAGATCATTGCCTACCTAACTGACCAAGCTATTCCCAATGATCTATCCAGAAATGAGAAATGAGCCTTGATTATGATAGCATCGCGTTATGTCCTCATTACTAATAACTTATATAGATGAGGTCTTGAAAATACACTTCTTAGGTGTTTAGAACATGAAGAGTCAGATCATGCATTAAAAGAAGTCTACGAAGGTGTATGTGGATCACATCCAAATGGATTTTCATTAGCTAAGAAACTGCTTAGAGTAGGCTATTACCAGCCTACAATGGAAAAAGATGCTATTCAATTTTTCAAAACATGTCAAAAATGCCAAGCACATGGAAATCTTATCCATGCTCCTGCCAGATAACTCATACCATTTATAACACATTGGCCATTTTAGCAATGGGCCTTTGACTTGGTTGGACAAATATATCCTAATTCTTCAAGTGGACACAAGTTCATCATTACGGCCACTGATTATTTTATGAAGTGGGTCGAATCAGTGCCGCTAATCAAAGCCACTGGAAAACAAGTGGCTATGTTCATATTGAACTACATTATTTGTATATATAGGATACCCTCTTCAATTATAACAGATAATGGGGGCCAATTTAAAAACCAAAATATTGAAGACCTTTGCACGCAGTTTCACATTACTCAACATTTCTCCTCAATATATTATCCTCAAGGTAATGGACAGGCTGAGGCATCTAATAAGAATATTCTCAAGATCCTACACAGAACTGTGAGCAAGTCTGGCAGAGACTGGCATTTACAACTAAATCTGACACTTTGGGCCTATAGAACAAGCATCAGAACACCAACTAGAGCCACGCCATTTGCCCTAGTCTATGGTGCTGAGGTAGTACTACCTATTGAGGTTGAAATCCCATCTTTATGCATATCTTTACAAGGTCTTGTTACTAATGAGCAATACCGCATCGATAGGGTTAATGCAAAAGAATTAATTGATGAGCACAGACAATAGACGTTTGATCATCTAAAAGTGTACCAAACATGCATATCCAAAGGGTACAATAAAAAGGTCAAACCACAACAATTTTAGGTGGGAAATCTTATCCTAAAGGAGAATCCTAAAAACCAGCCTAATCGGGAACAGAAAGGAAAGTTTGAACCAAACTGGCTGGGACCTTATGTCATTACTACAAATTTTGGGACTGGAGCCTATCAACTATCTACACCTGAGGGAGATGTTCTTCCAGATCCTATTAACACTCTACATTTGAAGTGGTTCTACACTTTATGTTTGGCTAGCAGAGCCTGTACAGTGAAAAACTCAAAAAATACCGAAACAAATCAGAAAATTGATCCTGAAGAAATCCAAAAATAGTGGAAAAAGTCCTGAAAAAGGTATCCTTGGTGAAAACCTGGAAAGCAGGTGCCTTGATATTGCTAAAACATTCAAAAAAGAAAAAATAGCAAAAAAATTGAAAAAGAGAAAAGTGCCTTGATGAAAACCTGGTAAAATAGGCATCTTCGTAGCAAAAAGAATGAGAAAGTTTTGTCAAGTAGTGAAAACCTGGAAATAAGGCATCACTTGTACTTTGTGCTCTATCTATCAATGCATTACTGATACTAAACCTTCATGATTACACTGGTGCTAAGGATTGACTATGTTCTCTTACAAATATCCTATCCTTGCTTGGTATTTGTCTGTGTTGTCTATCTTAGGGAACAAATCTTTGTGCACTAGGGGCATCTTTGTTAGCATGTTAGGTTTCATCTACTAGGTCATCCTAGGATGGTTTCCTGTCCAACATAATTCTTCTTGAAACTTGCACCAAAATGACACTTTTATAAAACAAGGGTGTGTCCTTCACAACCACCTATCTGGCACCAAACATTGTACTAACCTAAAAGGTGTTCCTAAACACTACATTGGATTGCAAACATGAACAAAGTTATACATAGACATGGAACACATATTGCTTGATGAATCTCTACTATGCTTGAAAAATGAATCAATTGTATTTTTCAAATACTACTTAAGCACACAGTTTGACCATGGTTTGATTATGACTCTTTTATGTACCAATGATGTTTTAACTAGGGGCATCTAAGCAGTTATAAAGTTTTCTTTGATTGATTCTCAATTGATGGTTGTTATGTCTTTCGAGTTACTCCATGACATCTGTGTAAAGACAAAGAGTCGCAAGGATATTGGGCATAACATTTTCTTGGTTTTCTGTGTATGGTGATTATTCCAAATGATTCTAACTTGGATGTTTATGGTAAGAGCTACCACCATGAGTGGATAGCCGCATATATCTCGATCTTTGTTATGTGTAAACTATGATGAGGTTGGAACAATTTCCTTGTTTGTTTTATAACTCAAACTCTCACAAAGGTGTATGAAACATAATGTACCCAAGGATATGAATTTCAAGGTCATTGTGGGTCCAATATCTTACCTTACACAAATTCTAATATAGTAAGAGGACAGTGACTAACTTGTCATCTTGGCTTCTATGCCTTGATGCCTAAGTCTATTTCCAACATTGCATCCAATAAACACAGTATTCATACTTTCATGATATCAGTGGGTATTAGTGATTATTGTACTATCAAGTGGTATCTGTTCCAAAAAGAGCCCAATGATTATTAAAATGTTACAATAGCTACAAATTAGTGACAAGTCCTAAGAGTCTGCATGTAGATGCATTTAGAGATTGCATGATTCTTTTTTACAATGAAAGAAATAGTATAAAGGATTTGTGCTCAAAATGATTTCTACATTCATTCCTAAAACCCAAGTTAATTACATCATCAACTATTTATCATATTAGTGTCATTGCATATCCATAACCTACATCCTGCATTCATATATACAAAAAAGAAAATACAAAAACAAAGCATTCAAAGCATTGCATTTCATCCTAACACTGCATCCATACATTTACTTTCATGGAGAAAATTTGAAAAACATACATTTGCATATTCCCATAGCATCATTTAACACACATTTATATTAGTAATAAACCACATGAGCATAAATGATGTCATCATTTAACTCTAACTCATAATAAGACAAAGATAAAACATACATCACATGTGCATCAACATATAAATATCTATCAAATCCCAAAGAACCAATGAACCCGTCAGAATCGGGAAGAGTTGCATTAGATATATATATCAAATCATGGATTAGATCAAAAATATGTGACAGTCTACAAAGAGAATATCAAAAAAATAGTATGAATCAGATATACATGTATATAGTATCAATGGTATGAAAGAATGGTCCCATAAGGACCTAGATATACAATATGATCTCACAAAAATAGTACAAAAAGATATCTCATGTCTAACTCCCCCCTCTCCCTGATCTGGAGGAGGAGGTGGAATGAATGGAGCTAGTGGTGGCATGGCCCCCTTAGACTGCTGAGTGATCCATGAATATGAAGGTGCCCTCTGACCCTTTGGTACTGCCGTGTGATAAAGAGAATAATAATATGTGGCTCTCTAGTCCTGGTGAACTACAGTGCAAGCTTGTGTATCTCTATCAAATATCAAGCGCTCCACTTGTCATCTCTATGATCATAGCCATCATCCAGAGGAGGGTGCCTCCCATCTCTACATCCATCTCACCCTCCATCCCTACCACTAGCACCCCTATCTCTCTGAACTCCTCCTCTTCCCCTGGCAGGATGGTCCTCGACAGGATCATAATATAGAGGGTCCTTGATGCGAGGAATGGCCTCATCTAGTGCTATGAAACAAGGAAAGGGATGCTAAAGAATCTGTGCTAAATATCCGTCGAAGTAGCCTGCATCTACAACACCTAACCGGAGGTCCCATGTGACTCTGACCATATCCCTAATCTCCTGGTGGGCTATCTCATATCTCAAATGAGGTCCCCAATCTGGTGTCTCATCTCTAACCCTAGCATATACAGTCAAAATCCTGACTCCTGCCCTGTACTCGGCCAAACTGTCTCAAAACATGGCTATGCATGAACTACTCTATGATGTATCGGGTCCTGTCGATCAAGTATCTACTCTAAAATAAGAATGACATGTCATCGGTCAAATCCCCACTCTTCATAATCCAAGTACGACCTCCATACTACTGTTGTCATATCATTGAATAGGAGATGCTAGTACTCTACCTTAACCCATATGGGGCTACTGGATAAGGCCTACATGTATGTACACATAAGGCTGCTTTGGTGCCCTTTGTCTGTCTACAATAGGCCATGTAACTGGGATATACTCCCATGCCCAAATCTGAAGAACCAGTATCCCAACAGTCATACTCTAGGAATAATGATATACAGTCTCATGGAGCTCTCTATAAATATGGGTGAGAATCCAGCTATCCCACGCAAATATGCATGCAGAAACAACCATCTGCTCCAGCATATCTACCCATCCTAAAAGAAAACCATACTACCCTTTGTCTGGCATCAGGATGCCACCAATCAATCCAGGTAAAAATATAGATAGACAATCATAGTGATCGTACATGTAATCCCAGGTAATGTATCATTGCGCAAGGGTATCATCTCTGAAGAAACAATGCGCAACACCAATGGCAATGACAGATGTTGCCTCAAATCGCACCTCGTGATCCATCACTGGAACGCGTAGTATCCACCACACGTCCTCTGGTGTGATGGTCATCTCCCCAGTTGGGAGATGGAAGGTGTTGTGGTCTGAGTTCCATCTCTCGGCAAGAGTAGTCAACAACCCTTAATTTACACTAATATCGAGTAAATCTATCAAGTACTATAAACCTACTTGGGCTACTATGTCTAGATCATCATCTGTAAATTGCCACACCAAGGCAAGGACACATCCAAGTATGGACCACAGATAGATACTACCTCAAAAGGGACATTTTTTACATCAAAATAGAAATTACAAAGGAAAATTAGTGTTCTATCTATGACAACTACATAGAAATAGGGTCCACTAAGTATTTTGCTAGCCAGCAGATCAAAGACAGTTCACATTTTGCTCAACTCCAAGTCTAAAAACTAGATACAATTCTGTAATAATAGGGTACAAGAATTTTTATGGGATATGATCCCTGAAATCCAGGATATGATGGAGAATCCTGGATGTGATGCAGAATTGACAGGGTGTGACGCGGGATGCGATGTACAACCCTATTTTGTAGGGTACAAGGAAATTCAAAAGCTACCCTAAAATCTTCTAAAAATGGTAAAAATTGGTTCAACAGGGTACGATCCAGGAAATCCTAGACACGATGTAGGAATTATTGTATCCACAGGATACGACACAAGATTGACTGGGTGCGATCTGGAATCCCAGGTACAATGCAAAATTCAATTGGCCATAAAAGCTACAAAAATGCATAAAATTCAAAATTGCAAAATTCACAGGGTAGATTTATGATTACTTACCAGAGGTCCATAATCAGTTGGGTGTTGATGTCGATGGTTGAGCTCAAAACAATGCTTCCTATTTGGGATCACCATCTTCTCTGCAGAGATCTGAAAATTACTAAAGGTAAAAGTGAAAATGAATAGTTCAAAATTGATTTTTGAGCTATATATTAGACTTTTTAAGCAGTTTAGGAGTTCTGAAACTCCTCCCAGACAACTGAAACTCCATTTATGTTCTCTATTTGATCATTTGGGAACAAAATCGAAGGTGCCTATGCCATTTTACACCATGCAGTAAAATTTTTGTGATGGTTCCTAAAAATGCAGACTTGCTCCATGTGTTCCGAAAATCAGTTTTCCAAGTTCTATATCCTCAAAATTGCACATTTCACCAAAAATCTTGGTCTTACATCCTTTTATCAATCTCACCACTAACATTTTCATTAATTAACTTGGTACCTGTGTGTTTACTCTTAACACACTTTCATTCCTTCACTTCTTCTAATCCATTCTTTCTTGACCTAACCGCTCACTGCAAGTGATACATTATTTCAACAGAGGAATTTTATTTTATTCTTCCCTTTGATTTCATTCCCGAGGGGGCATGATCACACTATATTCAATCAAATTTTGCTTGAAACAATATTAAAACAACTTCATTATCAAATAACTAGGGGCATGACAGTTTCCTTGACAAAGTCAAAACTATAGTATGGAAAGCTTTGATTCTCATAAGCTAGGTATCTTGTGTTTCCTCATTTTAAAGATTCTTACTAAGCTCATGGAAGCTTCAATACTAAATTTTGGATGACAACCAAGTTCAAGATTGGTATCTTTAAGATATTTTATTGATATTTGTACGACAACCAAGTTCAAAGTCAATTCTATCAGTTTAGTTCAATCAAGTGCGAGACTGATCTCATCAGGCATTTTGTTCGATCATGAGCAAAATTCTCAAACTTTCTGAAGTCAACATCAAAAAAACTTTCTTTGAATCAATACGTTGCTCGCACATCAATTCAAAGAGGGGCAAATGTAACCACCCTAATTTGGTCTTCTCTGACTATAGACCCTATTTTCCCTAAGTGTGATCATACCCCCAATTATGTCAAGACAACTCTTCAATCGGTTGGCATAATTTATTCAAATTAGATTTAATCTCCTAAGTGATTTAATTACTACATTTTATTAATCACCTAAGCCAATCAAATCAAATCAATTTAATTCAAATCAACTCAAATCAAAACATGGCCAAGGTAATTAATTTAAAAGGAATTAAATAAAATCCCTATTATACCTCATCACTTGCAAAAGCCTATCCTCTATCCTAAATTAATCTAATTAATTGGCTATAGTCCTAATTAATTATCAAAAGCAATCAAAAGCTTAAATAATTAATTTTTCTATTTTTGAGTGAATATATTAGAATATAATTCATTTCATTAATATTCCCTTTAAACCCAACCTAACTCAACTACCTTAACCTTGGGTTCAAACTAATCCCAACCCCTTCACACATGCGAAGCCTAATCCTAAATCTTAAATTCAGTCTAACCCACTTCCTAATGATGTCACATTCCTAATCTTGTGATTAGGAATTCAACCCACTCCTAAAAGTCAAAGTTCTCAAGCTTGGACTTACACCCTCACCCATGCTTCTTAAACCCTCACCGTGCCTCTTAAATACTTTCATTTGCATATTCCTTCCACCATGCCTCATTAATGCCTTCCACCATTAATGCCTCTTACACCACCGTTAAGGTTTTTACACCTCCATTAATGGCCTTGTCCCCTCTCTCTCTCCACATTTCTTCTATAAATAGGATAAATTTTGAGCACAAATGGCCCCTAATTTTTAGAATTGAAAGCATTGTTATGATGTTAAGATTATTGTGAAATCATGTTGCATCTTAGCTTTGTCATTATGCATTGTTTTTATCTTCATTTTTAGAGCTAATATACATGTTTCTTGAACATTTAGATTAGTTTTTATTCAAATCTTCTATTCTTAGGTTGTATATGTCACTGATTTGTGCATAATCTGAGGGCATGATTATTGTAGTCTTCAAAATTCTCCTAGATAGGAAGCAATAGATCGGTTTTAGTGTTTAGCTTCAAACCCTTTATTTTTATGCTTTTTCACTAATATAATGATCTATTGAAGTGTCATGTTGCAGATAACAAGTGCACATATTAACACACACAATAATAGTGTAAATCTTGCCCCTAGTGTCCTACTTCTCTGGTAGGTACACATATGTAAGTTGTAATATAATTTCCCGAGGATGGTATACCCCCTGCAATATATCTCCCCCTGATGCTCAAGAATGGTGATCAGAACTCATGCCCATCCCAATGGAAAACCATGCCCTGTATGGTTAGGAATCAATCGACCTTTAATCGACCCTGCTAAATATAATGCCACCCCCCGCAACCGCGGTCGCAATGCCATCGTCGCCCTCCATGGTAATCACTCTCTAGCAGTGGGTATCTAATCATTATGGTCGTCCAATCATCACCTCTACATATGGCTCTGGGACCTTGTGTACAAAATAATATGGTATCATCCCCCTGATAAAAATCTAATATATCTGCTAGACATCAAATAGGGTGATAGTCACCTCACCTATTGGAATATGGAAGCTAGAGGTAGGGTTGTGCCACCTCTCAATCAATGCAGTCATGAGCACATTATACACTCTCAATTGTGGCCATAAATATAAATTCTCTAGCCCATAGAGTGCAACCTTCTCCCACTCCACTGGGGTCATCTCCTCTGCCAATCTCATGGTCTCCGGTCAAATCTATCATGACCTAAATGTTGATCCTGCCTCTTGCATTCAAAAACTATGCTTGTTAGTCCTTGTTCCTTAGTCTGGGGCATCCTCTACTCTAACTGTCCTTTGTTCTTCTCTCCCTAATCCCTTCCCTTGCATATTTTGGGCCAATCAATGGAGACACCTATTACCTTATGCAGACAATGATTGGCGTATACATCGATTAGCGGAGACATAGATCCATTATCGACACCTCTGATATCTCCCCTAGTCAACCCTATTGACCGTCATCAACACAGACGATAATCTGTCGATTTTCATCTATGACCTCCTAAACCTCTATCCCTGTAGACAATGATACTTGATCATCATCTATGGAGATGACAATCACTAGATCGTCATCTTCGCAGATGATGATTGGTCGATTGTCGTCCACGTAGACGATGATATGTCGATTGTTGTCTTCGTCCCGCCCGCAGTTTTCCCCCTAATAACTACCCCTAACTAGCAATAAATAAAAAATTTACTAGGCTTGATTAGGGTACTCAGTGGTGGTCCCACATTGGCCACTCCCTGGCATGTCTGGGAGTGCTCTCCTAACTGTATATTGTCTCATAGATTAGCCATTGCTCTCTCTTCGCTTCATCTTTTTGCTCTTTGAGGGTGAAAATGACTCCTTCTAGGGCCCTTGTAGACTATTTATAGGCCACTTAGGACCCGTTCTCCATCTTGGGCCCTATTTTCTTCCATTTTATTTCCTGATAACCTCATAAGTCATGCAATTGTTCTATTTTCCTCCCTTCCGCCTCTTTTTTAAGAAAATCACAAAAAAAATTATTTTTTGCATTATTTTCTCGAGGGGACACACTTATTCACCATCATTGCCTTAGGACCTTATTTTCTCTCTGGGGCATCTTATTTTTCTTTTCTTTGACGCGAAACCATCCTTGATGCTGCATCAAAGAGGGGCACAATGTAGACACCTAAAATCGTCCCTTTAACGTCATAATTATTTATAATATTTGTTATATTCTCCTACCAATTTAATTAAATTTATTTAATAAAATTTGGTTCATTTTATATAGTATTTAAATTTAATTTAAATACTTCCCTCTTAAGTGTATTAAATTTTATTTAATACCTTCCCTCCATAAAATCCCCCTTTAAATAAATTTTTGATTTATTGATTCCCTTCACATTCTAATATTCTCCTAAACCATGATTAGTCTAAATTTAATTTAGATTAATCCTAAATCTAGACCTAGATCCTACCCTACCCCACATCACTCTCAACAAATATACCTATTTTCCAATTTACTAAGGTTAATTAGGCTAATTTTTGGATTCCTACACCCATTAGTTCTAATTATTTGCTCACACATATGTGAGCAAATTTTCAAAAATTGCTAAAAATGCCTAATCAAGGTTTCTTACAACCTTGATGACACTTTCTTACACTTTCCAAAAATGATTTATTTGACCAAGCTTATGGTATCTATGACAATATCTCTTACATGTGTACTTGAAGTACACATTGACCCATCACATCTCAAGTTAATCACATATGTGTGAGCAAACTTGGACTCTTACATGACTTATGTGTCCTTCATGTGGCACCTATGTGGATGCCACATGTGATCCACCTCACCCAAGCCCTCCAAAAGCCTATAAATAGGAGCCTTTCCAAGAGTAAAGCATCTATTATTATTGCATTAGAGTTATCATGCTAGTTTATGTTTAGAATTCTTGTATGCATTTAGAGCTCTTCATACTAACTTTGTTTGGTATTTTTTGCATTTAAATCATGGTAATTGCATTCTTAGTTTGAATTAAATACTATATCTTTTCATTTAGAGTTCATATCTAATTCCATCTCATACATTGAATTCTTGAGACTAGTTCGCCATATCTAGCTCTTGGGTTTTTCAATATCATTGCATCTAACTTGCATCTAGTTTGCATTTATCATTTTATCAGTCAAATCAAGTGGGATTAATATATTGTGTTAGGAGAGAACACCCAAAACCCTCTCTAAGAGAAAATCAACAAGGCTTGGGTGCACTTGTTTGGATCATCAGAGGTTATGGTGGAAATCTTTGTGTAGTTTTAGGTTTATAAACATGCTAGATTAGAAATGATTTATATCTCTAACATTTTCATGTCTAAGTTTGCTCCCCGCGGGTAGGATTTCATCATACAAAACATGATATCCCCTAATAATGAAGAATCTATTACAATAATGGTGAGTTTTTGAAGACAAAACATAGTCCAATGCCTACAAACAACATTTCTCCCCTTGGAAAGAAGATATGCATAGTATAAATGGAAGAATGCTTCCCATTATGGATAGGAACTAGGAAGTGGAATCCAAATGAAGTATGATGATGATACCATGAACCAATCCATATCCAAATGAAATGAGGAAGAAGGTCTCAAAATATGCATCTCTGAAGACTAAATAGGTATATGGAAGCTCAAGGAATCAATCACATCATCAAAATGAACCATGAAATGTGACAAACCAAGTGAAGGAGAAGAATCAAGAATGTCAATCTCCAAAGAAGGTGAAGAAGTATCTCCAATTGTGATGAAACTGTCATCAAAGAGAAGAGAAACCCCCTCAAGTTTGTCTCCCAAATCTACAATTTGATACTCCACAAACAATGAACCAATATATGGCAAATAGGAATCCCAATCAAGAAGACAAATAGATATCTCTTGCAATAACTCAATGGAATCGCCAATAAGAGATGAATGTGCAATCTCAAATAGAGAAGTATGAGTTGCAAGTGGAGTCATTGGATCATCCTTACTCTCAATATATGCACTATGTTAAATCTCATCTAATGTACCATTATCATAGGGAATGTTATCTGCATCATCAAGCATAATGAGACAATCTGCAACAGGATCATCTGGGAATGGAGGAACACGTGAATATCCAAAATTCTCCCAAATAATGGTCCAAACTATTTGTGGGAAATGAACACCCTTGATTTTGGAGTAGAATGAATGGTGTAGATATGAAATGAGACTCATACCAATCACTCATCTAATATGACCATTTTTATCTTCCCAAACTATTTTCTTCCACTTTGTCTTTGGCTTAGGTACAAGTCCATAAAGATGAGGCAAGAGATTAATCCATCTATAATGTGTGATGATTCCTTTTTCCTGTGACTCGTAATTATACCTAATTAAAGATATTATAGTAGGATGTGTACCATATCCCATGATTACATTAATTATATGCTTCTCACATTACAAATTTAGATCAAAAAATGATTACACCCCAAAATCAGGCTATAATAGACTTAGATCACTATGGAAAAGACCAAACTAATGCCTATGCATTACAATTGAAAAACTAATTCAATCTATGAAAGTACAATTTCTGATCACAATCACCAAAAACTGATACCAGATCTGAAAAATACATAAAACATTATGCACTTTAAAAATATTGCACCAGAAAAAGGAGTTCATATGAGCCCAAACAAGGCCTTAGAAGCTGCAACAAATGGGATTTGTGATTTTTGAAAAATTTAGGAACATAGATCAGAAACCACCTCCACCACTATGTAGAGCACAAAATTCTATGCTAAAACAAAAAAAATTGCTCGAAAAAAAGGAGTCTGTATGAATGAGATACGTTGTTTGAAAATCACCTCCATAATTATTTTTCCTGAATCACCATTGCCGCACTTCCAAAATTCAAACAGCTCTAGATTTTTCCTCAAATGTCTGATTTGGATGAAACAAAGATCAATTTAGGGGGTTGAGACCTCCTTAATATTATGCCAACCTCTGATTTGTACTAGCAAGATTCAATATTGACATGCAATAGAAAGCCACAAAATACGAAACCCCAAATTTTCTCCAAATAGACTATTGCAATGGTGATGCCCAAATTGCCTTATTTTTCACCCACAATTGAATCAAGTGAAGTTTTCTATTTTTGAGAAGAGGTCTTCACACCTTGAGAGCTCTAATACCATGTTAGAGTTTTAGGTGACTCTACAACACCCATAGGATCAAATGAAAGACCAAGATAACTTCCACAAGAGAATGAAAAGATAATTGTATTAAGACGCAAGAATAATATTATTGATAATGGACATGATGAAAATGTACTTAATAAGCTTGCTTATATAGGCAAGGAAATAAGAGACTGTGATAAGGAGAAGATATTTTATCACCTACACAAGGTAGAATCACATGTCCACCAAAGGTGGATCATCTTCCATTATGCAATGAAGTATGTGCCATATGATGAGGATGATAATTTGATATGTGCACTAAAGGTGGATCTCATACATAAAGTAAAATGTGATAACAACTATTCCCACCTAAAGTAGAATTCTCCTACACCATGTGCTAAAATAGGATGCAAACTCCTAGATGTCTCAAATGCAAACTACTATGTAATGCATTATCCTAAGTAAGACTAAGTAAAGTGTAATTTGGAATATTTAATTATACCAACACATAGCAACATTGTCCCTTAAGTGCCCTGAGTGCATAAAATTCTCAAACTTTCAAAGTTTGTTTCTCACAGTCTGTGATAGTTATGAATGATCCATCTAAAACTAGAGCGTCACATGAGGCCTTTACCTTTCTCAAATTTTCAAGACTCGGAGCAATTTTCATTGGGAAACAATTTTTTTTGACACGAAAACTATTAGATACATTCAATGAAAAGTTGCAAGGGAGCCTAATTCTCATTCTGTTCATTATGGGAACAAGTTGTTAGTGCTAACATGTTTGATTAGGTGGGTTTACCCTAGGAAAGGTCCTATTTTTCCTCCTAACTTGTCCAAATTCTTAGTGTGATACCCTAAGAATATTTTCCATTAAATGTCCTAAGTGTAAAAAATTGTCCTAGTGAACCCAAGTGATTTTTAGAACCTAGGACAACCATAATGAACCTAGGACAACATGTTGTGGTTCCAAAACACATACCCCATTTTTTGGTCCTCTAAACATGGGGACCCCCTTTTTTTGTCTTTTGGATTTTGGTCTTGTCTGCCCCCTTGAGTCCTCACTCGACCAGTCTTAGAAGAATGGGTGTCAGCATGATAAAACAAAAGAAGACACCTATTTTGGCCTTTCGGCCTTTCGAAGGACCATAGTACTCTAAAATACTGAAATGGCTGAAAGGCCAAAGTCAGCCCTTTTGGGGTTTTTGGCCTCCAAAAACACCGAAAGGCCGAAGGTGTCTATCTCCTTTGGGTGTTTTGAACCCCAAAATGTTGAAAGTGTTGACGTAATCCCCGTGAGTTATAAATTTCCAATGGGCCCTAATACAAGTCACTTCACTTTTTTTTACTCCAACCTCTCGAGAGCTCATGAATTTTCCATTTTCAAGCTTGATCCTTGATACTAATCACCCCATTCCTCCTTAGCTCTGTTGTGTCATCCTCCCCCGCTCCTAGCTCCTTCGAGGTAGGTTCCTTCTCCGTTGTCTCGCTATTTGTTTTCCCTCTTCTTGGTTTAGTTTTAGGGTTTTTGTTCTTGGTGCTTGTCTAGCCTAGGGTGTGAAGACTTCCCTCTCCCTTGGTCTCTTAGGGCCTTTTGGCACCTTCAACATTTAGCAGGGAAGTCCCTCATTGTCAGGTCAGGTTTTTTCTTTCTAGTTTTCTGTGTTAGGGTTTTTCCTTTTCTTTTGGTCGCGACCTTTGTCACAGGTTTTTAGCCTCCAAAAGGCCAAAAACCAGGTCAAGTTGGGATTCTAAGTGTCATTTCAGAGATTTGGCCTTTTCATCCTTTTGGACCTCTGAAAGGTCCAAAATGCTGACAAGTTTGAATCCCCAAAAGCGTTGTCCAGCTCAGTAAGATCTCAGACTTTTGGAGTTCATAAACTTGTTTGGATTTTTGGCATCCACAAAAGCCTTCAGAATTTTAGAAGCTGAAAAGTCTGACAAAGCTTGCTCTTCAACTGTGGCTTTTTCGCAATTTTAGCCTTTTCGGCCTTCGAAACCATTTTTGGCAACTAAAACCCTGAAAGTGCAAAAATCTGCATTCTTGGCTACTTAGAGAGTTTTTCCTCTATTTTCTTAGTTTAGTCAGCTTTCTTTTAGTTTTCCTTCTTCAAATAAAATACTGATACTTGCATGTTTTACTACAGAAATTCCTGAGAAAAATATTGCATCACCCATGAAGTACCTATACAAGGGGAACACTCCCCCTTCAAAAATTGGCAACAAACACATTGAAATCACCGATACTGATATCAAGAATGTAGATTGGGATGACTTCTTGACAAGGTGTGCCCAACCAATCGGGAGATCAGAGGATTGTACCTCATTGGTATTAACAGGACTGGTTAATGCAGTAGCCCACCCAGTGGTCATGACCTCACCTGAACTAATCATGACCTTGGAAAACCATTATGACTCTGACAAAAGGGTGGTTCAGAATATAGAGGGCCAAGTAGTATTGGATATTAGGCCAGACATCATAGAGGATGTCTTCCACCTCCACAAAGGCATAGACAAGTTCTATGACTTTTTCATAGAGAAGGGAAACTTTTGGTTTAGGAATAAAGGGAATGAAGCCTATGAGATAGTCAATAACAATTACCTTGAACAACCTCTCCCCAAAAATAAGGTGCAAAAGATAGACCTAAGGAGAGGAAACATTAAGGATGATATCAAGGTAGCCATAACAATGCTAAGCCAAGTATATGGATTACCACAATCCTCTCAACTGGAGAATTGGATGATTCTCCTGATAGAAAGACTTAGAGGCAATAGGGCTAGGCTTGATTAGGGGACCATCATCAGCGACAAGTTAGATGAACAACTAGTGGTAGTGAAACACAACCCCGAGTTTTACATGAGTACCTACGTGGTGTACCTATTGGAAGCACGGGCGAATTACCCAAAACTCATCAAGAGGGGAAACCTAAATTATCCCAATGCATAGCCTCACATCATGTACCCCCAACTATAAAAAAGGGAAAAAATGTCAGAAGACAGCCCAAACTACAAGATAGTCAATGACACCTTCATTTTTGAAATCATCCAATCCATTGAGGGTGATTTTGCAAAAAGGATGTCAGAAGAAGCAGCCACCAAGGTGAGGGCCATAGGGGCCTATTACATACAATTCAGAACCTTCACTTACATTTGGATAGTGGGATCAACTTTAAAACCAAAGAAGTTGCCTAGATATTCATCCGACTGGATAATCATTTTGGAGATGGCCCGACAACTCACAGATGCATATGAACACATAAAGCACAAGAAGAAGCACTATTGGGATTTTATCATCTCACTAGGACTATATACCCTACAAGATATGAAGGTCTATAAATATTTGGCCTTTGAATGGGATTACTGTCCCCTATAATGTTACAAGACAGTACGACCTTTTTTTGACCCTATAGGAACTTACAGCCACATTATTGGCAAGTTCTACATTCATGAACCACACTTGGAGGATCATTGGATGAACTGTGTAGATGATCATGAGGTCAGAATCTAGGATTATTGTAGAATGACTCTTACCTTGGAAAAGGAAGTCATAAAGACTCCTATTCCCCCAAAATTTTGGGAGTATGATTCATATGAGGTCTTGGAGGCCATTTACATAGATGAAAAGATATATGATAGGACCATCATGAATGCAGAGGTTGATAAGGATGAAAATGGAGATATTGATTTTCGGGCAAGGCATGTGATGAGAACAACGAAGGAATAGATTAAAAGTCCCTACAAGATGAGTCCAATACCTGTTTAAACATTGATGGATCCACCCAAGCAAGCAGATAAATAGCACAGAGAGAAAAGTACAGTGTCACAATGCAAGAAGGCACCACCATAGAAGCCAAGCACGGTATATGGCCATGAATGTGCAGTGGAGTATGGGTCAAACCCAAGGCCCAAGGCTCCTAAGACAAGAATGATTGGGAAAATAGATCCTCCCACAGGGCCAACATAGGTTTCACCGGATGAAGGACCCTCCAGTTCAGGACAATCTCCTCCTGCCACCGAAAAGGGGAAGAAGACATATAAGAGGAAGAAAGCTTTTGTGTCTCCATAATTAGAAACCATACAAGAGGACTTGCAAGAAGAGGAAGAGGGAGAGGTCCCTCTAGTCAAAAGGACAAGGTCTCAGAAAAGGAGAGAAAAGGAGACTAGTAGGAAACACCAAGAGGATCCTAAAGAGCAAGATAATCCCTTGGATGCTCTGGGATCGGATGAGTTCCAAATGTCAGACTTTGAGGGTCTAGAAGGTTTCTCAGACCCAGGCCAGGACATGCCAGGTTATGCAAATAGGTATGAGGTAGGTGGTCCTTCTCTTTTTCAACCACAGGTAACCCTAACTCCACCTCCCACTCAATTTACCAATCCAAAGCCAAATATACCTATCGTGGGAGAGAGCTCTAAAGTAGATCAAGGGATTGGGAATCAAGAGTCTCCAATCTCCCAAGAGGTGACTACTAATGAGCCCACAACATAAACCATTATTGTTACAACACCCCTTCACATTCCTACTCCACCAACAACTCTTCCACCTCCTATTCCTACTCCACCACCATTTATCCAAACTCCACCAACTACTCTTCCACTTCTAATTCCAAATCTCCCAACACCTACTCCACCATCATCAAGCCCTTTGACTTGCCACATCCCTACCCTTGGAGGATCAGCAACCATAGAGGTTGTGTCACTTTTTGAAACCACATTAAAGGTCATGACTGGTCTCAATACCGAAGCCTCAGTTAGCTCCTTAGGGGATGAAGACAAAGGCCAGAAAAAAAAAGATGAGGCAATGGAGGAAGAAGACAAGGGAGAAGAGGAAAGGGAAAAGGAAGGAGAACATCGAGGACAAATAAATGAAGGGGAATATAGACATAAACAAGAAGAAGGGCCAGATAAAGAGGTGGCTCTAGGGTCCCAAAATTTGGATTCGGTTCTTTAGGTTACCCCATACGAGTCGGTCACCACATCTAGTAGGCCTACATGGTTTACTAAAGAAATATAGTTAAGGAGAATAACTTATACAGATGAGGATGAAGGGGAAAATACATATATAGCATTCTGAGGGAATGTTTTTCATCAGACAAAGATCATATTACCAATGAGGACAATGTATTATGTCACTCAAGACATAAGGGGGTGCTGGAAGGCACAAGTTGCAACCCCATCCACTAACACCTCTCAAATGCAAGCAACTCTAGAAGCTTATACATTTGATGGAACTCACTAGGGAAGTGAGCAAGACACTAGCAGCCTTAGGGCTTAAACATGCTCTAGGTTTCATGAGTAAGGATGAAGAGACCATAAAAACCTTGACATAAAATAATGAAGCCTTGAAGAAGTTCATTCACAAAATGGTTGGTCCTATTGACCCCAACTTCCCAGAGGCCTAATTACAGGCAGTGTTAGATAAGAGAAACAACCTAGACCTGTCGGCAGGGTTAACACCATCCTTCATCAAAGAAAGTGTAGATTGGAAGGAAGATCTTGAGAAGTACGGGGAAGGTTCCATCAAATAGGTATTCAAACCTTATAGGGTTATTCTAATAGAAGCTACAAATTTGATTGATTTGATGACAAATGAGGGTGGCCTGGAGTCTGAGACAAGAAAATGGTGAGCCACCCTCCAAGATTTGCAGATCATTAGGAAACAACGCTTCCAAATTCTGGTAAGGATATATGAGGGTGAGGAGATAGAAAATTTTGAGACTTGGATCAAGTGCATAATCAAGGTAATTAGAATTTATGAAAAATATCAAGCCTCCATATTGGAGAAGCAGAAAGAAGTCCTGGAATGGGTCGAAGAAATAGATGTTTTGTTCATAGGGATCATCCTTGATTTGTATTAGGACAAAGCTAATCATATCTTATGACCATCTAAAGAAGTGGTCCAACAATTCAAGGACATTATGGCAAGTGTAGGGACCAAGGAAGCCTTGCAAAAATTATTCTATTCAGAAGAAGAGATGACTAGGATGACAAACCATGTAGAGGAGATCCAGTTCTTTGCTATTGAGCTAACTACATTCAAAGAAAAGCAAGAAAAAAAGGTGAAAAGGGTGAAAAGAAAGAAGATAAACTATGAGGAAGTTTAGGAGGTCATACAGAGGCTCTGGGATGCACACCCAGAAGTCTTCCCTGACTGACTCCTTTAGATCACTAAGCATTTTGAAGAAGCAATTTCTCGCACTTAACAGGATTCCCTAAAGCATGTATCATTGTTTTGGCCTTTCAGCCTTTTGGCCCCTTTAGGACATGCAAATTCCAGCCTTTTGGCCTTTCAATCCCGCAAGAAGGACAATATTTTGGCCTTTTGACCTTCCAAGTTTTTGGCCTTTCGGCCCTCCAGGTTTTTTGGCCTTTCGGCTCTCCATATTTTTTGGCCTTTTTGGCCTTCCAAATATTTTTTCCTTTTCGGCCTCTAACAAGTCTGATCTTTGAACCAGAATTTTGGCTATTTAACACTTAAGAAATTTTGGGGCATTAAAATTTTTGGAGTTGAGGTCGGGGTCTGAAAAATCTGGGTGTTTCCAGCGAGATCACATTTTTGCACACTAGTTGAACTCCAGATCAGATTGATGGTTAACTTGAATTTTTTTTAAGGGAATAAGGATCTCTTACCAGTCTCCACTTCCAGAAGAGCCTCCAGATGAAGAATCCAAGGAAAACTCTAAGAAACAAGAAGAAGACTCCAAGTTTTCAGAAGAAACCCTCCTTCTTTTCTCTTTTCTTCTTGGTGAGTTTGACCCTCCTTGCATGGGTAGACTGATTGCAAATGGATTCAAGAATCCATGCAAGTTATCTAGTATCAGTTAAGAGTAGTTTCCCTTTTAGCAAAGTTTTTAGTTTAATTTATTTTTCTCTCTGATGCCCTAAATTTGGAATTCAGAGTTGTAGATCAAACTCTATATATTGTAATCACAAATCAATGTAAAAGGGTTGAATTCTTAATGCAATAAAGATCTACATTTGGTGCTTCATTCATGGTGTGTGAATTTCTGCTACCTATGAGAAATTATTGAATGTATGCTTGCATTATTCATTATTTTTAGAGAGCCTCTTGTTTATTGTTCTTTGAATTCGCGTTTCTTTAGTTGGATTTGTTTGTTGTTTTCTTACCTTGTTGTGATGAATGCGTGGAAGAGATCATCTTTGGGCTTAACGATAAATCTGTCTCATGGGTGCACACATCTTGGTGGCTTTGAAATTTGAGATATTTTGAATATCTTGCATGAGTGAATACCTCTTTATCTTCAAACGCTTGCATCAGTGGGGTAGTGAATTGTGACTTTGTCTGATTTGTGCCTTGTGGGTTTGTTCCAAATCTCCCCATCATTCAATTCACAAGGAAGGGTTTACATAAGTTTATGTCCATAGGATTTTATTTTCAGCACTTTGTTTTACTCCTTTTTACTCTAATCTCTTCAAGTTCTGTCTTTTAATTCTAAAAATCCACATCTTGAAAACACGAAATTGCATTTTGTTTACAACACCCATATTGTTTAAAATGGAAAATACCAAAAAGAACTAAAGTGTTTTGCAGTTTGATGTCTTGAACGTGCCAACAAAGTTCTCCTCATGAACAATCATATTTATCTTCAAACTAAGTAACCAAGCAGGTTGTGACCCGACCTCAGAGAACCTTGGGAATAACTTTGTTATTCTTTCAAGAGAGGAAATCGAATCTCGAGATCCTAGCAAGTTGTCTTGTGTCAAAATAATGCTCAACATAAGTGGCACTAGAAGGAGGGCCTCAAGACTCAAAAGATGGATAACATTGGATCTTTCTCTCTAGAGAGATTTGAGCGAGTGCTTAGATCATCTCCAAAGAGAGGTGAGTTCCTTAAACTCACCCACCATCGTAGAGATCACAGCGACAAAGGAAAGAGAAAAAGAGAAATATTCTAACCACCTTGCTGAGTCTCAGAATTCTCTTGGACAACAGTCACATATTGCTGCCCTGAATGTCATAACAATGATAGACCAAAATTACAATGTGCAAAATCAGAATTTGCAACAACCACGTCCGATGGCCTTTTTCACCAAGGGAACTAGCTCACCTTTAAATTTTGTTGGGCAGCTCCATGAGTTACCCAAAAATACAGATAAGTTTTGCACCTGATTCATATATGGAGAATCAAGGATAGTAGAAGAACACATCTGTGCCTTCAAGGAAATTTGTAACCGTAAAGAGATTGCCCACCAAGACATTGTTTTTCTTCTATTCCCATACACTTTGAGAGAGTTTTCATACAATTGGTACATGAACTTACCACAAGGGTCTATCTCTGCATGGAATGAATTTGAAACCAAATTCCTCAATCAATTCAAGTTGTATGTGGACCCTGCCACAACACATCACCATTTCATCACAATGAGGAAAGATCTGTTAGTAATAACTGAGAGGGGGGGCGAATCACTGGCCTCAAAAACCAATCCTTAAATTAAGCCTTAAAACTTATAACCACAAATTATGTCTCTAGTTATCTTTTGTCCTACAAGATGAATGTCTTGAAATACTTATATCAATTTTACTACTTGTCAGAATGCTTTGTAAATCTCTCTTCTATATGATTACTAATAAGCATTCAACTATTTACCAAAACATAGTAAATATGCATAGTATACCGATAAATCCAGAATCGCATATGTGAAATATAAAATAGTAAAGTAATGAAACATAAACACATAACACATGGATTTTTAATGTGGAAACCCTGTTAAGGGAAAAACCACTGGGACCGGTACCCCAAATTTTCACTCTTCTAAAGTGAGCTATGTTAGGATCCAACCTTGTTAAAGGTTACAAACACATTGTTAAGTGTGACCTTGTTAGAGGATTTAAAAGATAGTTTGTCACCTAGTATCTGGCATCTAATGCTACCATCCTTGATCAAACACTCACTTGGCCTGTCAATAGGTATCAGGCATATCCAATGCTACTTTCATGATCAAAATTTTTGATACTCCTTGGGATGTATCTCAATTGTAGAAGACTTTTAAGTCCTACTCAGTTAAGAGACTTGATGCTTCAATGGTTAAACTGAAACATTAATGATCTGTTCATACATACAACTTAATTGCAGATTTTTTGATCTATTTAAAGTGCATTACCTCTCTGATAAATATAATAAATTCCATACCTTTTCTCCACACTATTCTTCTCTGTGATGTTGTCCCACTGTTTGTCGGTGTCTGCAAAATCTAGCTTTTTCCTTAGCTTGATTGATCAGGACTGAATGAAGACTTTCTTCTCCTTCAGATTTTCTTTAGCATCTTTCCTCTTCTCTTTTTTTTCACCCCACACTCTCTTTGTAATTAATTTGGTTTGTCTCTTTATAGACATGATTTACCTTTTCTTGGCTTTCTTGAATCTTGGTGTGATCCACAATTCTCGCCAATTAGATTTAAAGCAAACTCTTGTTTTATCTCAAAGAGATCTTCTTGCCAACTAGACAAATCAACTTTAAATCAATTACTTATCTTTGGCTTTATCTAGATGATTAAAACAATGATAAGTATTTGTTAATTCTATTTATAGCTCCTTGACAGCTAAGCATTTTGTAGTTTCTGAACTCTCTATTTTGTTGGTCAACACTCTAGTTAGTCATCGGTGATAACTGATTGTTTCATCGGTGTGACTTTAGTTATCATCGGGATCTTCATCCTTTCTTTTTCATTAGGCAACATTGTAATTCTTTCCATCAGGTTACTCTGTACTTTTCTCATCAGGAAACACTGTGACTTTGCTTATCGGTAATGTTGTGCATTAGCTCATCGGGTAACACTATGACTTTTTCTCTTTTACTTTGTCCATCGTTGTGCATTCCGTCGGTGTATACAGTCACTTAGTGAATACTTGACTTATATGCATTACTAATAGCATAGCCTTTGATTCATTGGTTCTTTGAAGTCTTTGGTAGTATTTCCATGACCATACAGATTATATCAAGTTGACATCAATGACAATACAATACATTAACTAATTTAATTCCTTGCATGATCATCAACTTAACATCTTTAAACATTCAATCAGCTACATGTCATCAATCTCTCCCTTTGGCATTGATGGAAACATACTACATTATCATAATATACTATCACTAATACAATATGAAATATACAATTTCATCAAGATTTCCTAATGTAACTATTACAAATATCTGGCTTTTGGTAAGCTCAAATAGCTTTGGTTTGATTCTTGCAGCTTTCTTTCTGTCTTCAATCCCTTCACTGCATAGATGTAGAATCTTTCTTTCTCTGATGTGATGTATTCTCCTTCTGTGTCAAACTCTCTCCCTTTGACTGTTCTCCTTTATTGTGATGTCTCTTGTCAGCAATTCTTTCTCTTTGTGTATACTCTCCCTTTCTTGTTACATCTCTCGCTTTGGGTACTTTGATGGATATAATCTCTCCCTTTATCAGTATGATAATGAGATATCTCTCTCCCTTTGAAAACAATGCCAAACAAACATCTTTACCAAATGGATCCTTTCTATCCATAATATATACCTTGAATTTTCCAATCCCTCGGTAATATCTTCTAGTGCTTGGAGTAGATAAATACCTTGCTGAGTATAGATTTATCATTGAAGTTCATCTCTCTGCTTGCATCAACATGAATGATATTTTGATAATATGTAGGATGATGCAACCTTCTAGTCATCTTACTGACCAGTAGACAAGGGTCTGACCCCTAGTCTCTTTCTCAAGTATGCAAATGCATCCTTGGGCAGTGGCTTGGTGAAGATATCGGCCAATTATTCCTTTGATTGCACAAACTCAAGTATCACCTCTTTTTTCTAAACTTTTTCTCTCAAATAATGATACTTGATGGCAATATGCTTTGTTTTAGCATGCATGATTGTATTCTTGGAAATGTTTATTGCACTCGTATTATCAGAGTAGATAATTACTGGTTCAAGAATTTTTGTATGTATACCTTCCAGTAACTGTTTGATCCATGCAATATTTAAGCAATTTGCAGTAGCAACAACATACTCTACTTCTAAAGTAGACTAAGAGATGCATCCTTGCTTCTTGTTGATCCATGTGACAAGTCTATCACCCATAAAGAAATCTCCTCTAGTTGTGTTCTTCCGGTCATCAATATTTCATGCCCAATCAGCGTTGGTAAAGACCTTAAGTTCAAATTTTCCTTCTCTTCTATATCATAAGCCATATTCCTTGGTATTCTTCATATATCTTAGAATTATTTTCACAATAGTCATATGTGATTCTTTGGGATTAGCATTAAATCTTGCAACTATTCCAACTACATGTGTAATATATGGTCTAGTATGTACAACATACATGAGTTTTCCAATCATTGATCTGTACAAAGTCTGATTTACCTCTGATGACTTGTCCTCCTTTTTCAGCTTACATCTAGTTTCCATTGGTGTTCCTACTAGTTTGGACTCTTCTATTTTGAATATTTTTAGTACCTTCTTGATGTATTTGGATTGTGTAATGAAAATACCTTCATCTTGTTGCATGATTTGTAGACCTAGAAATAACTTGATCTCTCCAAACATAGACATCTCAAACTCTTTGCTCATTTCATTTGCAAATGATTTGCATAGCATATCATTGCCTCCAAATATGATGTCATCAAAAAATATCTCAACAATCAAAATGTTAGCATCAGTATCTTCCTTCAAATAAAGATTATTGTTTTCACTAGTTCTTACAAATCCAATACTTATAAGATAGGAACGAAGTCTTTCATACCAGGCTTGGGTGCTTGTTTCAATCCATACAGGGCTTTATGTAGTCTACATACCATGTCCCTCTATTCTAGATCAACAAACCCTTCTGGTGTTAGAAACACTGAGAGGGGGGGGTGAATCAGTGTTTGTCTCTTTATTATATTTCAGAAACTTTAAACATAAATAAAATATATATCAATTGAAGCTTAACAGAAGAACACATAACACATGATATGATTATGGGGAAATCTTGATCAGAGGAAGACCTCAGTGGGAATTAGTACCCACAAATATTGCACTGGTATAATGAACCTGTTAAAGTTCCTTTGCCCTATTAGGAGTAGTCTTTACAATGCAAGTACATTGACCCTGTTAGGAGTCTTTAAAAAACCTTGTTAAAGGTATATGGCTTACTACTAGAGATTAGTGCCCAATAGGATGAAGGCTACAACATTCTGATAGTTGATATACACTATATCAAAAAGTGAACTGCTGCATATGACACAATTATCTGATCAGTTCCATTTGTGCGTTGATTCTCTTACTCTATTAAAGAGTTCTATCTCATTATGACATATTTATATTTTTCTTCTATGTCTCTTCTCTACCTTTTTCTTTGACACATGCTAATACAAAATTGTATGTCATATATATATGTTCATGCCTGAATAGACACAACTAGAAACAAGACCTTAGTCGGCCCAAAAAAAATATACACAACACTTCCAAACTAATTGTCTTAAGTGTGATTACAGGAGTGATTGAGACATGATAAAAAACATAATATAATAGGCACATAGCCTTTACAAAAAAAATGTTATACGCTGATCCAAAATTGAGGTTGGCTTTGTACTCTATTTCTTGAATTGCTAGAGGTACTTCAACTTGTTGTAACTTATCCATACTATCTTATCTGATCATGCATGTCTAGGGTAATCTAAAATAAATATTATAGAGCTTAAGTCTGAAGGTGCTTAGTTTGAATCAGTCGTACACACATGCGCTAGTGCTTTGATAATTTGTATATCTCTGTTCTATCCTGTCTTCTATACTTACTCAATTTTCACTTCAAATTTTGCTATCCAAACTTCATATGAATTTTTTTCCATAATGATAACACAAAATAAGTCATATTATCCCTGGGAGTCAACTTTCCAACAATCTCCCCCTTTTTCATTAATGGCAACAAAGTAATGTGGCCAAGTTACTCAAAATTGACTAACACCAAAAACTGTATATCATCTTCTTTAACATATACTATATCATATTTCTTTACATATATATACACTACTAACCATACATAAATTACTGACCCTTTACATTAATTACAAATGTGTCAAGATTGTAATTCTCTAGATAGTTACTCCATGTATACATCTAGATAAGCAATCTGAAGATTATTGATCTCTTGCTGTCATAATGCCTACAGTGCATCAATTGTCTAAAGATGGGCACATAAGGCATATGTAAGCTTCTCCATATTTTTTAGATCCATGTTGGGTCCTTGATCATAGGTAGCAATGGTTGCATCTATTTGTTTGATGTTCTCGTTCAAAACTGCTAAGGAGGGTGCAAGTGCATTTTTCAGTTGAGTCTACCTGATCCTTATCTTACTGATCTCCATTTTGGCTTTTTCAATCTTGTCTATCTGTCCTTGATAGATATTATTGTAGATGTTGATATCTTGGGATGATGTTTCAACTGATTTCCTTATGTTATCAACCAAGATATCTGCTTCCTCTATCTTCTTGATTTGCTCAGAGGTAAGTTTTACTCTATCCATGCAATTTTCTATTACCTTCCTGCCTTTTTATGCCAACTCTTTCAGAATTTTCTGACCAATCTTTAATGAATTGAGACCTAAAGATAAGTTCTTTACCAATTCATTCAATATTCCTTTCTTGTACTCATCTTCTGCAATTTTAGTAGCAGAGTCTACTAAACTTGTGAAATGTGATTTGAAACTTGTCAAGATAATGTCAACATCATCAACTGACTGAATCTTAGCCACTTTCTTATTTTCTGGCACTAAGTCATTCAGAATGTTCACTGTCTCCAGAAGGAGAGGGTTTCTCATGAATTTTTTCTCTTTGGCTTTCTCCATGGCTAGCACACTGATCTTAATAAAATCTTCTTCTTCCCAACATATAGATTTGCTGAATCAGGTGTCAAGCTTGACAACAATGATGGTTTGATGGATGGAGTATGTATTACATTCTAACTGGCATCTAAATATTCATTCTTCACAGGGATCTCCATAGCTGGTGTTTCATTAGTTTGATTGTCTTCCTCTTTATTCAAATTTATTGAATCTTTAGAGAGAACTTCATCTTGTTGTAAAGATGTGTCACCAGTGCATACCTTCTTTGTCTCTTCAGTTATGATAAATGCTTTTTTAACTTTGTCCATGTCATTGTCAGAAGCGGTCATGGATATCTTAACATCATCAATCACAATAGTTTCCTCTGAATATTTGGCTGTATTAGAAGTTATTGAAACAGTGGGCGTTGAATCTTGTGGACCTATCTTAGGCACATTTAGAATAACTGGTTCTTTGTTCTATTTGGGAGGAGCTCAAGTTTCTTTTGATGTAGGCCACATTAATGGATACATGTGTCTGTCTAGAAATACCCACTCAAATTATTTCTAAGTCTCTTCACCAACCAGTTCATATCCTTTGTTCATGATATGGAGAATTCTTGTTTTGGTTCTGAGATGAGGTTTTACTAAATCCAAAAGAATGGCTTTCTCATCATGTGAGCAAACAGGGAGAAGAGTGTCTAATGTTTCTTTTCTTATCCTCATATCCTCTTCAATTGCTTGCCTTAACTTCAAATTTTCCTTCTCTTCTATATCATAAGCCATATTCCTTGGTATTCTTCAGATATCTTAGAATTCTTTTCACGACAGTCATATGTGATTCTCTAGGATTAGCAGAAAATATTGCAACTATTCCTACTTCATGTGCAATATCTGGTCTAGTATGTACAACATACATGAGTTTTCCAATCATTGATCTATACAAAGTCTAATTTACCTCTGATGACTTGTCCTCCTTTTGTAGCTTACATCCAGTTTCCATTGGTGTTCCTACTGGTTTGGACTCTTCCATTTTGAATATTTTCAGTACCTTCTTGATGTATTTGGATTGTGTAATGAAAATACCTTCATCTTGTAGCATGATTTGTAGACCTAGAAATAACTTGATCTCTCCAAATATAGACATCTCAAACTCTTTTCTCATTTCATTTGCAAATGATTTGCATAGCATATCATTGCCTCCAAATATGATGTCATCAACAAATATCTCGACAATCAAAATGTTAGCATTTGTATCTTCCTTCAAATAAAGATTATTGTTTTCACTAATTCTTACAAATCTAATACTTATAAGATAGGAATGAAGTCTTTCATACCATGCTCGGGTGCTTGTTTCAATCTATACAGGGCTTTGTGTAGTCTACATACCACGTCCCTCTATTCTGGATCAACAAACCCTTCTGGTGTTAGAAACACTGAGAGGGGGGGTGAATCATTGTTTATCTATTTATTATATTTCAGCAACTCTAAACATAAATCAAATGTATATCAATTGAATCTTAACACAAGAACACATAACACATGATATGATTATGGGGAAATCTTGATCAGAGGAAAACCCTAGTGGGAATTAGTACCCACAAATATTGCACTAGTATAATGAACCTGTTAAAGTTCCTTTGCCCTGTTAGGAGCAGTCTTTATAATGCAAGTACAATGACCTTGTTAGGAGTCTTTACAAAACCTTTTTAAAGGTATATGGCTTACTACAAGAGCTCAGTGCCCAATAGGATGAAGGCTACAACCTTCTGATAGTTGATATACACTATATCAAAAAGTGAACTGCTGCATATGACACAATTGTCTCATCAGTTAATTTTGTGCGCTAATGTTGTTACTCTCTTAAAGATCTCTATCTCATTATGACATATTTATATTGTTCTTCTATTTCTCTTCTCTTCCTTTTTCTTCAACACATGCTAATACAAAATTGTATGTCATATATATATGTTCATGCCTGAATAGACGCGACTAGAAACAAGACCTTAGTCGGCCCAAAAACAATATACACAACGCTTCCAAACTAATTGTCTTAAGTGTGATTACAGGAGTGATTGAGACATGATAAAAAACATAATATAATAGGCACATAGACTTTACAAAACAAAATGTTATACGCTGATCCAAAACTGAGGTCGGCTCTGTACTCTATTTCATGAACTGCTATAGCTACTTCAACTTGTTTTAACTTATATGTACTATCTTATCTGATCATGTGTGTCTAGGGTAATCTAAAAAACATATCATAGAGCTTAAGTCTGAAGGTGCTTAGTCAGAATCAGTCATACGCATGTGCGCTGGTGCTCTGATAATCTGTATATCTCTGTTTTGTCCTGTCTTCTATACTTAGTCAATTTTCACTTCAAATTTTGTTGTCCAAAATTCATATGACTTTTTTTCCATAATGAAAACACAAAATAAGTCATATTATCCTTGGGATTCAACTTTCCAATAATCTCCCCCTTTGTCATTAATGGCAACAAAGTAATGTGGCCAAGTTACTCAAAATTGACTAACACCAAAAATTGTATATCTTCTTTAACATATACTATATCATATTTCTTTACATATATATACACTACTACCCATACATACATTACTCACCCTTTGACATTAATGACAAATGTGTCAAGATTGTAAGTCTCTAGATACTTACTCCATGTATACATGTAGATAAGCAATCTAAAGATTCTTGATCTCTTGATGTCATAATGCCTTCAATGCATCAATTGTCTGAAGATGGGTGCATAAGGAATATGTAATCTTCTCCATCTTTTTTAGATCCATGTTGGGTCCTTGATCATAGGTATTAATGGTTGCATCTATGTGTTTGATGTTCTTGTTCAAAATTGCTAAGGAGGGCGCAAGTGCATTTCTCAGTTGAGTCTACCTGATCCTTATCTTACTAATCTCCATTTTGGCTTTTTCAATCTTGTCTATCTATCCTTGATAGATATTTTTGCAGATGTCAATATCTTGGGATGATGTTTCAACTGATTGCCTTATGTTATCAACCAATATATCTGCTTCCTCTATCTTCTCGATGTGCTCAGAGGTAATTTTTACTCTATCCATGCAGTTTTCTATTACCTTCCTGCCTTTTGATGCCAACTCTTTTAGAATTTGCTGACCAATCTTTAATGAATTGAGATCTAAAGATAAGTTCTTTACCAATTCATTCAATCTTCCTTTCTTGTACTCATCTTCTGCAATTTTAGTAGCAGAGTCTACTAAACTTGTGAAATGTGATTTGAAACTTGTCAAGATACTGTCAACGTCATCAACTGACTGAATCTTAGCCACTTTCTTATCTGCTGGCACTAAGTCATTCAAAATATTCACTGTCTCCAAAAGGAGAGGGTTTCTCATGAATTGTTTCTCTTTGGCTTTCTCCATGGCTAGCACACTGATCTTAATCAAATCTTCTTCTTCCCAAGCATCTAGATTTGTTGAATCAGGTGTCAAGCTTGACAACAATGATGGTTTGATGGATGGAGTATGTCTTACATTCTGACTGGCATCCACATATTCATTCTTCATAGGGACCTCCATAGCTGGTGTTTCATTAGTTTGATTGTCTTCCTCTTTA
>MU227299.1:382565-394598 GCA_018584345.1 Thuja plicata
TAGGAATAAGGTGTCTCAACCTTGGATAATTCCTATTCTTATTATTTGTTTTGTAAAATGTATTTCTTGCAAATAATGTTGATGTGTCGGCATCTTGAATTGTGTATAAGGACATCATGGCTAAAACGGTTATGACGGATTCCTATGACACATAAGAGCTATGTCAGGAAGATTCAATGACAGGTGAAGACATGTGGCAACTGATAAATTTGAGTACTATACACTCTTCCCTAATCATGGGGTTCGAGGCATCGCCCAGAAAAAATTTTTGGGTTTCCTATTTTCTCGGAGAATGGTAAAACCCTAATACGGTTATCTTTTGGAGTAGCCCTAAAAAGTGAAGCGCATGATATAAGCGTTTGTTAGGGTTGCGAAGAGATGTGATGTGAGTGTACTGTTGGAACGGTTTATGCTACCGTGTTTTGTCTTCAAGGGTTTTGAAATCTTCTGAAAGAACTTGCATTGCAAGTGTATTGTAGCTGTAATAGTTTTGATCAATACATTGTGCAGGTTTTGGAGTGCTGGGGTTTTTTACCGAAAGGTTTTCCCTAGGGTATATCGTTGTGTCATTCTCTATTTTCTGTATGCATGGTATGTGGTTTCAATATCTTTGTTAAAGTAGTTAATGAATCTGTAATTGTAAGGATTTAAAAGAATTTGCACAATACTTTCCTTTAGAGATTAGCGTAGGAAGTTGTTTCCGCACCTGAGTTTCCTTACAAAAACTAGGGACATTCTACAATAATCATGTGCCCCAACTTCATAATCATCTACAAAATTCATCCAATGGTCTTCCAAGTGAGGCTCATGGACATAATGCCAACCCATGATGTGGCTATAGGTACCAATAGGATCAAACCTTGGCTTGACCTTGTCTGTCAGAGACTATAATGGACATTCATCCCATTCAAATGCAAGGGACATGCATATTTTAATATCGTCCAAGGTGTATGGGCCAATTGAAATGGGAAATTCCCAACAGTGCTTCTTCTTGTGTTTAATATGCTCATAGGCATCCACGAGTTGTTGGGCCATCTCTATCATAATCACATAGTCAGAAGGGTAGCTGGGGAGTTTCTTGGGGGCAAGGGTGCACCCGAACACTCTGATATAGGTGAAGGTTTTGAATTGAATGTAGAAGGACCTTATTGCCCTTATTTAACAATCACCTCTTCTAATAACCTCTTTGCATAATCACCCTCAATTGAACAAATGATTGCAAAGAAGAATGCATCATTTATGATCCTGTAATCTAGGTTGTTTTCATCCAGCATTTCTTTCCTTACTAGTTGAGGATACACTATGAAGGGCCATTCATTGGGTTGCCCAAAGGCTCCTTATTTTATGAAGTTGGGGTACTCTACCCTGGATACTAATAAATACACCATGTATGATGTCATGTAGAACTTGGGGTTGTGCTTTACTAAAATTAACTATTCATCTAGGTTATCACTCAGGATGGTGGCCTAATCAAACCTAACCCTTCTCCCCTTGATCCTCTCAATTAGAAAATCATTGAATGTTCAAGATAAATGGATTGGGGTAATCTATACAATCTGCTGAGAATTGTGATGGTTGCCTGAATATCATCTTAGAGGTATCCTCTCCTCATATCTATCTTTTCCAGCTTGTTCTTTGGAATGGACTGGATCAGGTATTCCTGGTTCACTGTGTTTTATGCCTCCAAGGTGTTATTTTTGAACCAATCTAGGCCATTTTTTATTGAGAAATCATAATATTTGTCGATTCCCTTCAGAAGGTGGAAGACATCCTTGATGTTATTTGGTCGTAGGTCCAAGACAATTTCTTCAGCTCTATTTTTTACTACCCTTTCAGATGGTACATAATGGTGTGCCAGGGTCATAATCAGGTCTAAGGATAAGACTGAGACTAGGTGTGTGGATTCATTCACAAAGCTTGATAGTACCAGGGTCGTGCAGTCATATGACCTTCCACTGGGCTTGGCACACTTTATTAAGAACTCATTCCAATTGACATTCACAATTTCAGTGTTGGTAATCTCACTATGGTAGTTTATGAACTTTGAAGGCAAGTGGTACCCTTTGGATAGGTACTTTATGGGCGATGGAACAATCCTTTCGAGCATTCCTGCAAGAAAAAATGCAAACATCAACACCTTATTAAAAATAAATGCTCCATAGAAAGTACAAAATTGAAACTAAAACTCTAAGGGGTAGGAGCACCTGCTCATAATCATCTTATGGCAATTTTGGTGACTTATACCTTTGGACACCGAAGAAAAGACTATACAGTGAAAGGCCAAAATTGTGAATTGAATGAGGGGAATGATGTTCTTTGGCAAGTTAGACCGCGAAGTGATTTTGGCGTGCGAAAGTGCGAAGTCCTAGAACATGGGTAGAAATGAAAGAGAAGAGGTTCAAACTTGAAAAGATGTGGAGGGTTTTAGAGCATGAGAGTGTGAAATTCTAAAGGTGTGAAGGCTCAAAGATGAATTTTTTTAAAGAACGGGGATTCAGAATTGCGGAGGTGTAGGGTTTTTTAGAGTGCGAAAGTGTGAAAGTTTGAAGCTATGAAGGATGGTCCTATCTTTGGTGTTTTGGACTTTGGTGATGGGGCATAATGAAAAAATATGCAACTACAAAATTCCAAAGGCTGGTCTTGACTTCATAGAATCTTCTCTTTTTCTCGACCTAACTAAGGAGATGACTTTTGGCCTTTGGAGACCAAAAGTCATGCGACAGACACATCACAAGAAAAATGAAAAATAAAAAAAAAACCAAACCTGGCAAATGAAACAGACCTGGGAGCCTAGGGATAAGGACCCTAGGCAAGCTCTATGAAAGGAAGCTCGAAGACAAATAAGGGAGGCAGAAAAAAATCAAAAAATAGAAACAAAACCTAAAAAAATGAAAAATAGAACCTAAACCTAACTATGGGCCAAAGAGACCAACCTGCTAGGAGGGAGAGAAGGTGAAAAAAAGTGTAGCATGAGAAATTTCAACATGGTCCTGGGTGCGAAGCACAATGATGAGGAAGTGTGCAGCTAAGACAAGATTTGTTGGAGGTCAAGGAGGCGAAGAACAAATTTAAAAAGTGAAGAAAAAATAGGCAACGTCTCTTTTGTAACCTCGTTGTTAATGACGTGACATCACACAGACTTCAATATTTCGATGGCCAAAATGTTGAAGTCATGACCCTCATATAGTTCATGGTTTAAGAGGCCAAACCACCAAAATATTAGCCATAGGCTTTGAACTTCGCACTTCTGGGCTTTTGGGATTTTGGAGGTTGAGATACCCTAAAAGATCGAACATTTGAAAAGACTTATCTTTTCTTCAAATAGACCCCTAGAAAGTATCCAAAAGGACAGGGGGGAAAATAGAAAGATAAGAAAGGGGTCCCCATGGCCAAAAGGCTAAAAAATGGGGTGTGTGTTATGGAGCCACAAAAATAGCCCTGACAAAATGGGAGGAATGACCAAGGTATTTCTTCATCAGCAAAACCCTTCTAGAAACTAAGTTTGCAGTAGGTTGAACACAAAAAAACCATCTATGGAAATATTCTTTCACTTCAATCCTAAGGTTGAAGCCTTCAGTTGTATCTTCTAGTGTGTATATATTATGGGTTAATTTCCTTGCCTTTGAAAGAGATGACTCATATGATCATCATCCATCTACAACATTTGTGATGTTGACAAGGGCTTCCCGAAAAGAGCTCTGCTGCTAGTCAGGCATCCATAGTCCCGAAAAATATTTCCCCGAGTCCCAATCTAACCTCTCTCTACTATCGGTTGGTTGTCCATAGCCTTGGTAGAGGTTACTAGAGTCACCCTTCTCTATCGTATGAGGGAATTTGGAGTTTATGAGGTACACGGAGGATTTCCTTTGAGACAATTCTTCTCTTTTGACTGGTGTCTAGAATGGGCCAATCATGACTTTGAGTGGGATTTTCTTCGAACATATACATTTTTTTTAGAAACCTGGGCAACACTTAGATTTTGCCACTTAGGCTTTGAGATTGTGGTTTTAATTTTGGCTACCATCATTATAATGATTTTTTAGCTTTGCTATCCTTTCATCATGTCCTTTCCTCTTTTCTACTCTCTTTTTTTTTACTCCCCCGTGTCGACCAAAAAGGGTTCTAGGATCATTGGATACCCGAGTCAATGCACTAGTGTTGGTTATGGCTGGAAACCACCTAAGAAACCAATATTCTCAGGTGTTACTTTAGTGTATCTTGTGATTAGGATGATCAGTGTCAGACGTCTTGTATATTATCAATAGAAGATACCACCACTTCTGACCTCTGAGAATGATCTTTTGTATTATACACTTCTTTGGAGATTTTGACTAATAAATACCTATGCTACCCTTTTTAAAGGACTACTTGGGATGGACCCAAAATAAATTGACCCAAGACACACAAAAATGAGCCCCGATAAGGGATGAGAAAAGCAGAAACAAAAAATAAGAAAAAAGGAACAAAAAGAAAAGAAAAGGGAGAAAAGGGAGAAAACTATAAGACATAGGACGAAAGGGAAATCATCTTCTAGGACCCAAAATAATGTTTGAGGAATCGTCCATTGACTAGAAATGGGACCAACTCCCCGTCTAAAGCACTGATCCTGAAGGTGTTTTCTCCCAATATTTATGATATCTGATAGAGACCCGTCCACAGTTTTTGAAATTATGTGTGGCTGCCTAGTTTTTCTTTTTCCTTATCAAACATGAGGACAAGGTCGGAGATCCTGAAGGGTTTAATAGTGGCTCTCTTATCAAACCACCACTTGACGATAGTTTTATGCTTTAACATGTGTTCCAAGGCCATAGTCCTTTTCTCTTCCAGGTTGAGGAGGCTCATAACTTGAACCTCCATCCGGTCTTCACCTTCGACATACTGGTCCATAAATCTCAAGATAGGTATTTTCAAGTTCATAGGGAAGACCAATTGTAGGCCATAGACCAATTGGTAAGGGGACGTCCCCAAAGCATTCTTAATCCTCATTTGGTCAGTCCATAAAGCATATTTCATCTGTGTGTGCCATTCCCCGGAGTTGTCGTCCAGGAGGTGTTTGATCACTCTTATCAAGTTTTTGTTGGTAGATTATGCTACACCATTTCCTTGTGGGTAATAATTAGAACATAAATTTAGAATTACCTAATTTTTAAAGGCCCATTACCTAAGCATAGCAGAGGATAAAGAGGGGGCGTTGTCACATACCATATAAAATGAAATCCCAAACCTGGTTATGATGTTCTCCTCCAATAATTTGGTTACCACTTCAGTGGTATAGTTTTTTAGTGCCTACACATCTATCTAGTGTGTGCAGTAATAAATGGTTGTCAAAATGAACTTGTGACCTGCAAAAGAGGGTAGGCTAATCATTCCAAAAAAATCCAAGCCCCATTGGGCAAACAGATGTACCTCATGCACTAGTTTCAGAGGCATTGTCAGGTTCTTCTCTTGAGTCGCACTTGTCTAGAAGGTGTGGCATGACCTCACATGTTCATTGGTATCTCTGAATATAGTTGGCCAATAGTACACTCCTCTTAATATTTGGTGAGCGGTGGCTTTAGTGGACTCATGGCCCATTCCATATTTTACATGAAAATTGATTAGGAACTGCTTTACTTTGAGCCTATCCATAGACCTTAGGTATAAACCATCAGAGTTTCATTTGTACAACTGACCACTCTTCAACATGTAGGAATTACACTTAAGTTTTAGGTCTCTTTCTTGTGATCCATTCATCTCTTCGAGACAATGGTTACTGCAGCAAGTAGTAGACTAGGTCTTGATACCATAAATCTAAAATTATCCCCTGATCAGTATAGGTCTAGCATATCAGGCCTTCTTCTACTTAAAAGATTAGTTTTGTGATGCCCTAGCCTCTCACCAGTTTCATCAGCTGAATCTCAAGATCAAATTCTTGTAGGATTGCCATCGACTTCCCCTTCATTCACCCAATTTGTTCTGCATCAACAAGGATTTTACTATGGCATCTGGGACTATTATGAGCACTTTTCTCCTTAGTATATAGTGTCAGAACTTCTTTACTACTTTGACCAGGGTGAAGGACTATTTATCTAGATTTGGGTACTTTAGGGGGGAACTCATAAACGCTATGGTCCTCTCACTTTCACCATCCTTCTTTTGTGTGAGGATTCCTACATAGGAATATTTAGAGGCAAAAGAATACACTTTAAAGGGAAAAGCGTAATATGGGATAACAGGGATAGGGGTCATGATAATTGCATTTGATATCTCTTCAAATGACTTCTTTACCAGGGTGGTCCACTTAACTTTGGCATCCTTTTTTAGCATATCATTGATTGGCTTTACTATTTTGGCGAAATCACTAATGAACTTTCTTACAAAGTTTATCTTTCAGAAGCAATATTTCAATTCTTTCTAACTTTGGGGTGGCATTAGTTTTAGAATAGCTTGTACCCACTTGGGTTCTATCACTATCCATGTCTCAGACATTATGTGCCCTAGTAATTTGCCTTCGGTGACCCCAAACACACTTTTTTAGATTGAGGGAGATCCCATACCTCCTACACCTTTGAAGAACTCTCCTTAGGTCACTTATGTGATATGTTCATTATTTGGAGAACACTATGAGGTCATCCATATAGATAATGATGAATTTTCCCACTAAATCTTTGAACACAATTTCCATTTCCCTTTGGAAAGTAGCTCCAATGTTAATTAAACCAAACAGCATCTGTTGATAAGAAAAGGTTCCCCATTTCTTGGTGAACGCAATTTTTAGCATGTCCTCCCCCTGTACCATCACCTTATTGTAGCCAAAGTAGCCATCTAGGAAGGACATCATTTGGGACTCGTTCACAACTTGAAACACCTCATCCAAAGATGGAAAGAGATAGTTGTCCTTTTGGGATACCTTGTTCAGGTTCTAGAAATCCACACACAACTGAATCTCGTCGGTCTTTTTTCTTATGGGTACCAAGTTTGCGAGCCAAGTTGAGTGTTAGATTGGAAAGATAATTTTGGCGTCTAGTATTTTTTGGACCTCCTTTTGTATTAACAACTCCATCGTTGGGTTTACAGGCCTTTGACATTTTCGGAAAGGCTTAGAGTCAAGTTTCAGGGGGATATTGTAGACTATGACTAAGGTGTCATAGGTTTTCAATTCCTTGTGACTCCATGCTATGACATCTTGATATTCAGTGAGGAGCTGAATCATTCTTATCTTCTCATCTTTAGTGCCTACTTTCATGATGTTGACTTCTCTGGGATCATCTTATGTGCCAAGGTTGTATGTTTCATATTCTTTACCTTCAGTTTTCACATCTGGTTGTCTCTTTGGGAAGCTCCCATCATTGTCAAAAATTCTTTCTAGTTCCACCATTCCCTTGGGTATGGAATTAGTTCTTAGGTTTATGATGTCCTGATCATCTGGCATCTCTTTGTCGGCCTGATCCTCAGATTCCTCATTTTCTTCATCTATAATTTGTTTCTCGAACACGCCCAAGCACATGATAAACTTGAGGATGTGTTGGTCATCTTGGAAGACTTAGAAGTTTGTAATATTCTCCGAAATAGCGGTGGCTGCAATAATTTCTACCGAGAACTTCTTGAATTTGGACTTCTCCATTGGATGTAATGAGCTAGTGGACACAGCTAGAGAATTAACCACGACATTCTTCCTTCTCAAAATAGACTTGATATTGAATGCTTTGAAGTCCTTGATCAATTCCCATGCCCTATTTTGGTTGGTGGATAGCCTTCTTTTATTACAAGAATACTGACTGTGGATTTTTTTGATGATAAGTTGTGAGTCACCTTCCACCATCAAAGCTTTTATTCCTCTTTCATGTGCTAGGAGGATTCCATAGACCAGTGCTTCATATTCTACAATGTTGTTAGTGTTAGTTCCTTTTCTTGCCAACATAAAAATACTATCAAAGAGGTTGCTCTATTGATCCCAGACACTAACCAAGCAAGATATAGAATGACAGAAATAGGGTTTTTAAACCCTCTACACTTTGAGCTCCATAAACTCAAGCGGGAATACCCTTCTAACATAGAACAATCAAATCACTAAATTATTCTAGTAGATATGAATGGAATCACATGGATTAACCTCTGCAATATTTACTTGGTAGATCAAAACATAAAGATAAAGATCAATTTTATAGTGATAGTAACCTAATTTAATGGAAAAAAGACCAGTGCTTAATCCTAGGGTGTGGAGTCACTTCTGAATAACTTTAACCAATTTGCTCATGAACAGGAATTTAAGACAACTACAGAATTTGACATAAACATAAATATACCTTATATATATCCTCACACATATAAAAAATTAATTCATCAAATTCATTATAAACCCTGAATCTCACTGAAACAACCCTAAGGCAATTTTAATCTTTCCTTTAAAGAACCCTAAAATTATTTCAAAATCTTCCTAACAGATGTATAAATTGAACATTCCCCAAACATTCAATTTAAATAAAATTTAGAATACCATAATGAAGACAAAATACTCATCATATGTTTCAAAAACTATTGATGGATTTCATTTGTATTCATAATCAAAATTGCTATTACATTCAACAGTAATTTCAAAACCCTACTGAAAATATATTGGTCTTAAACAAGAGTTTATACAATTAAACTTGTACTCCCAAATGAAAAATGGTTATATTTTTTTCCAGTAGTCTTGGAATCCTTTTAACACAGAACTTAATCCCTCGCGAGTGAGTGACATACAAAATACTTCCAACTCACTCAATCGTGAACTAATAACCTGAATTCAAAATTACATCACGACTACATAATTAACACCATTTAATGACCAAGTCACTTACTCACACACCTAACTTGACTTAACAAAACATGACTGCGACTACGTGATTCATACCAAAATGACTCATCGCTCACTTGTTCACTTAAAAAGACACTTTAAAAGATTAGCACGGGTGTGTGACTAAAACTTGGAACAAGGCAATTTGAAGACTTAACCATAAAATTGACTTTTTGAGATGAAGAAACATGAAATTTGAATTAGAACACGTGGGAAAAAGGCCAAAGCTTTGAAATTTGAAAATTTTTAATATGTAGTGCTAACAATGGCTCCAACTGAGGAAAGTTAATTGCAAAATTGACATTAGAAGACAAAACTCTGGGAAACAAACCACAAACTAAAACAAAATTGTACATGCACACACAAAAACCACACTAAAGCAGGGAAATCTAATCTACTGTGCATGGAAATAAGAACTTTATGAAAAATAATGTTTCAGGAATTGTCCATGCACTAGCAATTCCTTTATCTCACCATTAGGGCCTTCTAAAAAATAAGAATCTTGACCATGAAACTCCTGGACCACAAATGGGCCCATCCACAATGATTCAAATTTACCATGTTTCCCCTTCTCCTCTTTTCTAGCATTCCACTGCAGCACCATATCATTTATCTAGAATTTTCTTTTAGTTGCTATTTTATCAAATAGGTATTTGGATTGTTGTTGGAATTTTGTGTTTCTTCTATGTGCCTCTACTCTTATCTCTTCTAGTTCCACCAATTGGTCCATCCTCTCCATCATAGGTTCTTGTTCTTCAAACTCTTCTTCTTGGAGAAATTTATACACTGGTAACAGATTTTTTAAAGGCAATATTTCTTGAGTTCCATAGACCATTTCAAAAGGGGATACCCCTATTTCTCTTTTCAATGTTACCATGTAAGCCCAAAGGGCTAACTTCAATTTTGAATGCCAAGACTTTTTATTTTTCTCCAAAATCCTCTTAATGATTTTCATAATGCTCTTATTACTGGACTCAGCCTGTCCATTTACTTGAGGATGATATGGTGAGGAATAAGATACAATAATGTCATAGTCTTCACATAAATCCTTAAACTCCTCATACCTAAAACACATGGCATTGTCCATTATTAACTTAGTGGGAACACCAAATTTTGTTAGAATATTATCCATTAAGAAATCCATCACTACCTTGCTAGTAGCCCTTTTTGATGGGACTACCTCTATCCATTTTGTAAAATATTCTGTAGCCATAAGAATCCAACTATGGCCTCCACTAGATTTTTCTATGAATTCACCAATAAAATCAAGACCCCATTGGGTAAAAGGTGCCTCAACAGTCATAGTATTTAAAGGAAAAGCTCCTGGAAATTTCATTTTAGAAGAAAACCTTTGGCAGGGTTCACACCTCTGTACAAACTTCTGAGTATCTTTGAAAAGACATGGCCAATAGAATCCAGCTCTGATTACTTTGTGAGTTGTGGTCTTGGAAGAATAATGCCCCCCACACAAACCACTATGCATTTCATTCAAGACTCTTTTAGATTGTGATTCATCTAGAAAGAACAGTAAAATTCCATCACTATTCTTCAAAAATAAATCACCTTGTATCAAGACATACCTTTGAGCCTGCAACTTCAGAGATCTTTTTTGATTATCTGACATATGTTCTAGACATTTACCATTTTTTAGAAAAAATATAACATCAGTATATCATGGCTACAATTCTATGCTGGTCAAATTCATATTTATTATCTGTACATCATTTACTTGAGCCATTTCCATGTTTGTGTTAGTCATTAACTTGGCTAAACCCAAACCCCTTACTAATTTGGTAACTTGAATTTCCAGATTAAATTCTTGGATGTTGTTAATCCATCTACACCCTTTTCTAGTAACTTTAGATTGAGACAATATATCTTTAACTATAGCATGTGGCACATAAGCAACTATCTTTGCACAAACTAGATAAGGTCTAAAAACCTTGAGTGCCTTGACCAATGCATATGCTTGTTTTTCCATTATCTCATAATTAAGTTCTACTGCTTGCAGAGATTTACTGAAAAATGCTATGGGATGATCAAAACCTTCATCATCCTTCTACAAAAGTATGGTAGCAATTGTATGGAATGAAGCAAGAGAAAAAATAGAAAAAGGATTTTCATAATCTGGAGATCTTAATATAGGTGCTTGTTGAATAACTACTTTTATCTCATCAAAAGCTAACTGAGCATCCTTATCCCATTCAAACTTAACATTTTTCTTTAGCAATTTAACAATAGGCTTTACTATCTCAACAAAGTTTGCAATGAACCTCCTCACAAAATTTCCTTTCCCAAGGAAAGACTAAACACCTTTGATATTTTTTGGGGGCAAGAGCTTGTTAATGGCTTCTACCCTTTCAGGATCAATCTTGACACCTTCTTTGGACACTATATGCCCCAATAATTTACCTTCTGTCACAACAAAGTGACACTTCTTTGGATTTAAAGAAATCCCATACTCTAAGGCTTTAGTAAAAATATTTTCCAAGTGCTTACAATGATCCTTAGCCTTTTGGGAATATGCAGTTAAATCATCTTGATACACCACCATAATTATATTTACAAACTCCTTAAAAGCCACATCCATGGCTCTTTGGAAAGTAGCTCCTACATTTATTAAGCCAAATGGCATTCTCACATAGACATATGTACCCCATGGGGTAGTAAAAGATGTCTTGAATTGTTTAGATTCTTGAACCAACATCTGGTTATAACCAGAAAAACCATCCATCATAGATAAAAGATCACAACCAGTCACTCTTTGTAGCATTGCCTCCATGTTTGGCAAAGAATAATTATCTTTTAATGAAGCTACATTAAGGTTCTTGAAATCAACACATAGCCTGATGTCTCCATTTTTCTTTTTGACTGGGACTAAATTAGACACCCAAGAAGAATGTCTGATTGGTTTTATTATCCCAACCTCTCTGAGCTTTGTCAGTTCTTGTTGCATTTTGGGGGCCAACAAAGTATTGATCGGCCTCTATTTTTGTCTAAAAGACTTAATATAATATTTTAATGGGATTTCATGTTGAAAGAGATCTTCCCTATAAGCCTTAAGGTCTTCATAAGAGAAAGCAAAAAAAAATTGAATCTTTTCAGCAAGCTAATCAAATTTGTCCTCACATGAGGAGCCAATTTCTTTCCAATATATACAATCTTAGGATCACACTCTGATCCCAAGTTTACCTCCTCAAATTCATCCAACTTAGCTA
>MU227299.1:394699-414443 GCA_018584345.1 Thuja plicata
TTGTCTGTAACTGCAGAATTTCATTGCCAAATATGGTTTCTTTCCCATCAATAATCTCTATCAAATTATTACAGTCAATTACTTGCCCTTCATAATTATCCACACATTGAATGAAATTAAGGATATCTTCATCACTTTCAAAGACTTGCCAATTATATACATTATCAGGAATGGCAGGCCTGGTTTTGGTTTCCATAATAGATACTCCCGCTAGCGTTAGATCATCATTTTTCAAGGCCACATTAGCCAAAACATCTGCCATGATATTCTTAGATCTCTCTATCCAATCAATGGAAAATGCATCAAAGAATTCAATGATATCCCATCCAGCATGCTTGTATTGTTTTAGCCTATCATTTTAGTAGAATATCTTGATCTAATTTGGGAGATAACTAGCTCTGAATAACCAAAAACTCTTAATAACTTAATGCCATGCTTAATTTCTATTTCTAATCCCAATATCAATGCCTCATACTCAGTTGTATTACTTGTACATTGAAAGGATAGCATAAATGAGTATTTGAAAGTAATACCTGATGGAGAGACAAATAGTACACCAACTCCTGACCCTTCTCTAGAGCATGCTCTATCAAAATACATTTGCCACAGTCCATGTTGTTGCAAATCTAATTCTTCTATTATGGGATCTGTGTTTTTCAATTGTCGTTGAATCTTTTCAACTTTGAAATTATGCATATCTACATCCATAAAGCAATTCAGCATGTTTGGTTCAATTTTCTCAACATAAACAGGAGATCTGGGCTCCCTTAATAGTTTTGCTTCTTTCTCATTAACATAAATAGTAGCAAAGGACAAATCCAATTGTACATGTCCTCCAATATCTGCAACACACTGTCATAATAAAAGCATCCCATAATGAGGTGGTGAATCCACAACCACAACATCTATTTTAAAAGTGACCTCAGGGTAGGCAACAAGTTTTACCTCTAATCCTTGTAGAGTTCCTATTATAGGTACTTCCCTATTGTCCATGGCATAAAATTTACCACAAGTAGTATCCACCTCTAAACCCAATTTTTTCATGATAGTGTAAGTCATCGCATTAGCAACAACTCCTGAGTCCATCATACAATTTTTTAGCAGCATATTATTCATGAGCAGTGTTACATAAAAAATCTCAATCTGATATGGCTCTTGGATAATTACATTTCTTAGACCGATTGGGATTCCATCCTTCTCTTCTTGCTTCCCTTTCAATTCATCATTCAAATCAATATTATCATGCATACCAGGAAAATCAGATAATAATGAAAAGGTTGCTTCTCTGTGCTCTTTGATTTTAAACATCTCAAGTAAAGGGATAGAGACTTTCATCTGAGATAAAGCTTGCTTCATGTCAAAAGTTGGGAAACTCATGACATTGTCAGAAGATGTTTTAACTTTAGTCTCCTTCAATTGTCTTTTATTTTGTTCATGATTAGGGGTAGCTTTATTTTCTTTAACCAGAGTGTCCTTAGGGTCATCCTTTTCTGTTTCTTCCTTTTTAGTTTTATCCACATCAAGTGTAAATTCTTCCTTGATGACTTTTGTGATAATAAGTGAACCAGGCTGTCTCCCACTTTGATCAACCTTTCTATTTCTAAGTTGATATGAGCTTATTGCCTTTGTTACAACAACAATAGTAAGAAACCTTATCTCTTCATTATTAGGCATTCCAAATTGAAGATGTTCTAACTTAGTATTTGTACCATTTACTGTGATTGGCATATTTTCTTCTGGCTCTTCCTCCAAGCTACCATTTTCATCTTCAATAGTAAGTGCACACATATTTATTGCAGGTTTTTTCTCATTTTTTCTTTCTTGTGTTCCAATATTTTCACGTTGCTCCACCATGCCCTGAGCTACTACACATTGATAAGGGGAATGAGGCATATTACAGGCCATGCACCAAGGAGTGTTTTCCACATTATGTGCATTGTTTTTTTTCAATGGATCAGGGATGTCTTTGTTCTTAGGATAAGTTTGTTCTTCTGATATAGGTTTTCCATCCTTCCACTGAGTTCTATAAGGAAAATCGTGCAGCCTGTAAGGCTTATCTTGCCTTTGATACTATGGCTAGCAGCAAGATCTTTGACCACACTTACCAATGTATCCATATTATCTTCTACCGTGGGATTCTTATTTGACTGTGTTTTTTACTCTTTCCAGAGTCTACTGTCATCTCATTTTCTAAGCTTGCCAGAAGCTCTTCTATTGCTTTCTATGTTTATGGCCAACTTATATGCTTCTCTCATGGTTTGAGGATCTTTATCTCTAAGTAAATAAGTTGTCTTTCCATCCAAAGCATTATAGTAGGTGGTGACACATACATTTTCATCTATCCTTAATACTTGGAACAACTTATACATAGCCTTTTGAAATCTTACATTAAATTCAGCAATGCCTTCATTAGAAAAATATTTTAAATTGTTAAATTCATTCAACATGAAACCATAATTTATCTTCTCACCATACTATTCTTTGAAACTTCTAACAAATTCATCCCATGAGTAAATTTTATTATCAGGAAAACCTTGGTACCAATCTCTTGCATCCTCAATCAGGGATTGCACAAATAACTTCATCATAGCATCTTCATCTCCAATCTCATAATCATTTATTGTATCCAAAAAGACTTTTATATGCTCTTCACCAGTTATGGTATTAATCCCACTAAATCTGGGAATCTTATCTCTGACCTCATTAGGGATAGGGTTTGGTTGGCCAGGGATACCTTTAAAAAATAGTTTCCTATATCTCTCTAAATAAATAGGTCTTCTCTAGAAATTAGTACCAATATTTTGGCCACTGTTACCAATGCCTACATTTTGTTGACCACCAGCATTGTTCAATCTACTCCCTCCTAGTTGTGATGAAACTCCTTGAGCTACACCATATGTCTGGTTATTTGTATTACCACTAGTATTCCAAATATTAGAGGTATTTACAGGCATGGTTTGAGTGACATTTTTTAAATTGGTATAAACAGGAGAACTTAACAAAGCAATCTTTCTTTTCATCTCTATAGCAGCAGCTTCTAATTCTGCCCTTTCCAACTATTTTGCAATATCATCTTTGGCCTTTCTAGCCCTTTCCAATTCCATATCAATTGAGAACCTATCCTGAGACATACCCTCTTCAACCTTAGGCTCAAAAAATTTAATGTCAGTGATCTTTTGTTTTCCTTTATAAACATTTGTTTGTCTAGCATTAGTTGTTGATATATTTTGTGTAGATATTTGAGAGTTAGGAGGCTTTTGAGTTTCATAATTAATTACTTGCCTCACCATAGGGCCAGTATCATTGGAAATATTTTTCTTAAGTAAGTGTTCTCTTTCTTGGCATTCTTTTCTCAGGGTGTCTATATCTCCAAAAAGTTCTTTATTCCAACCATGAAATCCCTCATTTGCACCCTGAGCTGCCAATTTTAATTGAGCAACCCGCTTCTTCAAATTTTATCTTTCAATGATGGAATTTATAATTTTTTCCTCTCTAGCCTCATCATTCTTCTTCTTGATAAGTAGTAGTTCATCTAATTCCCTCTTCAAAAGGTCATTATCTCTGAGGACTCCTTCAATATCATAACTGGAAGAATCATAGATATTCATCAGATTATCTCCCTTTTGGTCTTCAACCTGTTCATAAGGGATACCCTTGAAATAGAATGATGTCTCCCCCTTTTCTTGATATACATTGTTTGGTCTAGGGTTAAATATATCCTCAAAATAACCCATGGTATCAGATTCAGGATTCAAAGGTTCATTAATTTCTTTCTCAGGGATAGTACCTAAGGATTGACTGGGACCTACAAATCTAGGCTTCCAAGAGGTGTTGTTATAAGATTATACCTTCCTAGAATGGTTCCTTCTAGAATTTTTAGAAACATCACTCTCTGATGTTGCTTGAGAGTGATTCTTTGTGTTTACTTTTGCATTCCTCATCTTATCTGAAATGAAATCTCACACACATGATCTACTAATGGTCCCCTTAGAAACACTATAACCAATAACTTGGATTCGCCACCCAAAAAACTTTTGGGAATAAAATAATGAAATTTCACTTTGACAATGATATTGGAGGATATGATTCAATAAGGTGCAATACACAACTTGTGATTTCAAAAACTGGACTTCAAGGAATCTATGTATATGAAATATTATCTTCAGACTAACCTTTCATGCATTCCTTGAAAGAAGTCCCCAGTAGAGTCACCATTTTTTGTTAGTTCCTTTTCTTGCTGACATAAAAATACTCTCAAAGAGGTTTCTCTATTTATCCTAGACACTGACCAAGCAAGATATAGAATGAAAGAAACTGGGTTTTTAAACCCTCTACACTTTGAGCTTTATAAACTCAAGTGGGAATACCCTTCTAACTTAGAACAATCAAATCATTGAATTATTCCAGTAGATATGAATGGAATCATAGGGATTAACCTCTGTAATATTTACTTGGCAGATCAAAACATAAAGATAAAGATCAATTTTATAGCGGTTGGTCACCTAATTCAATGGAAAATAGACCAGTGCTTAATCCTAGGGTGCGGAGTCACTTTTGAATAACCTTAACCAATTTGATCATGAACAGGAATTTAAGACAACTACAGAATCTAACATAAACATAGATATACCTTATATATCTATCCTCACACATATAACAAATTAATTCATCAAATTCATTATAAACCCTAAATCTCACTGAAACAATCCTAAGGCAATTTTAATCTTTCCTTAAAAGAACCCTAAAATTATTTTAAAATCTGCCTAACAGATGTATAAATTGAACATTCCTTCAACATTCAATTTAAATAAAATTCAGAACACCATAATGAAGACAAAATACTCATCATATGTTTCAGAAACTATTGATGGATTTCATTTGTATTCATAATCAAAATTGCTATTACATTCAACAGTAATTTCAAAACCCTACTCAAAATATATTGGTCTTAAACCAAAGTTTATACAATTAAACTTGTACTGCCAAATGAAAAATGGCTATATTTTTTCCAATAGTCTTGGAATCCTTTTAACATAGAACTTAATCCCTCGCGAGTGAGAGACATACAAAATACTTCCAACTCACTCAACCATGAACTAATAACCCGACTTCAAAATTACATCACGACTGCATGATTAACACCATTTAACGACCAAGTCGCTTACTCGCACACCTAACTTGACTTTAAAAAACATAACCGCGACTGTGTGATTCATACCAAAATGATCGTTTCTCACTCGTTCACTTAAAAAGATACTTTAAAAGATCAGCGCAGGTGTGCAACTAAAACTTGGAACAAGGAAATTTGAATACTTAACCACAAAATTGACTTTTTGACATGAAGAAACATGAAATTTGAATTAGAACACGTGGGAAAAAGGCCAAAGCTTTGAAATTTGAAATTTTTTAATATGCAGTGCTAACATTTAGTACACAAGAACTGTAACCTATAAGAAACATATAAATACTTGCCTCATGGGTTAACTAGTTCAATTCCAGATTTGACCCCTTGTTTATACTTGGATCCATCCAAACATAACTTCTATATTTGATATTTTTTGGATGAGGTCGACTTGAGTCAAAACTGGCCTGGGGCTTCCGATGTGTTGGGATCCAATACTTTTCTTTCCTCACTATTTGAGGAGATTACTCATTTTCCTTCCCTGTGGGTGTCTAGAGTATCTGAAGATTCAAACTCTCCATTTCCTAGAGTTGTCTGCGGTCTCTTGTAGGGTGAGGAGGCACCATCATATGAAGTGCTTTAGTCACTACATATACTGGGAGTAGGGCTCTCACTACCAGAGTCTTATCCTTCGTTCTAACTTCCTATTTGGGTGACATGACTTAGTGGGTTGTTTGTACTTTGGGTAGCATCGCCCATGTTTATTATCCTTAGGCTCTTTTCTTCCGAGACTTGTCCTTTGTTTGATTCAATTGGTAGGGAAATTTGAGCTAGCACTCATGACAGTGCATCTTAACTTGCACATGTGAATTCTGAGTGACTTGCTTGATGTAATTGACAATATCCTTATAATAATAAGATGTTGGGATCTACATCTCAACCTAGATTCCTCAGGATTGTCATCATATTGTTGATGAAAATTTGGAAGATGTCATCACCAATGTGGAACTCTTGCAGACCCTATATGGGACGGTGATCCAATCCTCCAGTTTCTTCAATTTGGAACATGAGGATTTTATCCAATCAGTAGGTGCCTAGATCAGTTTGAGTGAACAAGACTTCATTTGGTGCAATGTAGTTTGTGATGATTTTATTTAGTTTAGGCTCAGCATCAATCTTGATCTGGTTGTTTAATCTCTTCTAGGGTACCATAGTTGGGTGAAATCAATGGACAACCATCCTCGTAGACACTTGGTCCATTCTTGACTGAGTAGCATCCCATAAGTCTCTGGAATGTTGAGGATGTGTACATTGGTATACTCTTGTATTCTTGGATCAACAACCAATTGGATGTGTACATCTTTGAGCATGTCGATCACTTTGACCTCTGTCTTGTCTAGTTGTGACTACCTGGTTTGTCATTTGGGGGACCATTCCTAATTTTTGGCAAAAAGATAGGGCATGATGTTGCATGAAGCTCCTGAATCAATCATGAAATTGGGTAATTTTTTCCAAAAATACGCAGACTAAGTAGGAATGGTGGGACTTTTATCTTTTCTTTGAACATTGCAGGGAATGCCTCTGATGTGGGTGCCCTTGCATTACTAGCTGAAGTACCTTGTCTTGAGTGGTCTAGAGATTTCAAAAGTACTTTCCTCTGAGAGGGGAAACCTTGTAGCATGTAAAACATGGAGAATTTTTCCTTTGTTTTCTTCAGTTCCTCAACAACACTATATTTTTCATCTGACCAAGCTAAGTTTCTGATGCTAACTCATGGGTCTGATGGAGTTGGTTTTTTTTCTAGGGGAATATCATCGATTAAAGGTTCCTTTCGGTTCCTCAAGTTGTAAGGGATTTAGTGGTCATTTTGGAATGCATAAACCTTGGTGTAATTGGGTTCTGTTTCCTTCTGGAATGGGAATAAAAACTCCTCCTCTTTAGTGTAGGTGTCAAAACTTTCCCCATTTATAGATTCATAAGAGTTGAACATCATGGCATTAAACTAGATTGGCAGTTCCTCTAGATTTTGAAGATGTTGACTATAGGAGTTGTTTCCACATCTATCATTGCCTTGGTGTGGATTTGGAGCCCCAACAAAATTTGCATCAGCGATCTCATATGTATTAGCATTGTCCGTAGGTATGCTACCATTGTTGGGTCAAGTGTTTTAAGGTCTATTAGGCCTTTTGTTTCCCAAATTATTTATCATGTGAATTGTTGTTAGTGTTGTAGGTATTGAAACTCTAATTTTGATTCTTAGGGTAGGCGTTCAGAGCAGAAGGTGTCTGTTGGTACCCACTTTGGTTTTGGGAGGGATTCAACTTCATCCTAGTGAGCTCATTTGTGAGTTAAGATAGGGGTTTTTTTACGACATCCAACTCAGAGGCTAGGTGATTATCAGGTTCAGTTCGAGGAACAGTCTGTTGCTCAAATAAATTTATCTTATGGGCCTCATAAATCAGGTAAGTAATGGATGGTGGTGGAGCAACGAGTGGTTGTGCCAAAATTGGGTTCAATAAAGGCGTCTGGGTGGCCAGAACTTCATTGATCATTGAAAATTGATGTGGAGCAGTGATGTTACCAATGGTAGGCATGGTATCAAAGTTACCTTCTTGCAGATTCATTTTTTGCATAAACTTTATGACCTCATTGTACACCTTTTTCATCGTGCCTTTGTTTGCGGGGGGAAGTCTCCTTAGAAAAATGGAAGTGAAAGGGTCTAGGGCTTTAAGGTAAACTTATATAACAGTTGCCTCTTATATAGTGTAAGGATCTTCCATTTTTAATGCATCTTATGGAAATGATGATTGAACATAGCAATGAGCTCCTTGGAATATTTCCTCTTTTCTATGAACTAGTTATGTTTTGTGGCTGGATCTACATACAACTTAAATTGGTTTAGAAATTTGGTTTCAAACTTGGGCCATGCAGAGATAGACCCACATGGTAATTACAGGTACCATTTGTATGCAAACTCCCCTAGAGTGTATGGGAATAGGCAAAAAATGACATCTTGGTGAGAAATCTCTTTGCGGTTGCAAATTTCTTTGAAGGCACAGATGTGTTCTTCGATTGTACATGATTCTCTATATACGAAATGAGTACAAAACTTCTCAAAAATTTTGGGTAATTCATGAAGCTGCCCAATGAAGTTTAGTGGCAATATTTATATGTTAGTGAAGAAGGTCATTGGATGAGGTTGTGGTAAGTTCTGATTTTGGTTTATGGCTGCAGTGATAGTCGGGGTAGCGATGTGTGATTGTTGTCCTAGCAGATTCTGTGGCTCAGTGTTGTGGTGAGGGGATTTCCCCTTTACTTTCCTTTATCATTGTGAGATTTACGATGATGGGTGAGTTCAAGGAACTCACCTCTCTTTGGAGATGACCTAAGAACTCACTCGAACCATTTTGGTGAGAAAGATCTGATTTTATCCAACTTTATGCCTTGGGCACTCCTTTTAGCGTCACTTCTGTTGAGCGTTGTTTTTACACAAGTCAATTGCTAGGAATTCAAAATATGATTTCCTCTATTGAAATAATAATGAAGTTATTCCCAAGGTTATTTGTGGTCATGGTACAACCACTTGGTAAACTCAATTGAAGATAAATGTGAATTTTTCATGAGGAGGCCTTTGCTGGTTCTTTCAAGACTTCAAGCTGTAAAATAAACTTTAGTGATTTCATGTTTTTTTTTCCAATTTTATCAATGCACATAATTCACTAATGATGTAAAATATGCGTTGAACCCTTACAATGATTATCTACTATATTTAGATTCAAAAGATCAAAATTTTGGGTAACAATAATTAAGCAAATTTACAGAAATGAGATCCTAAAATAAATAAACCATTGTTTAACCTTCCTTACAAATCAAATGATAGAAAGATAGAAATCCACATAATATGAATCAGAAAATGTCTTGAATCTATACCCAATGGATGCAATCGTTTGGAGAAAATTTATCAAGATGCAAGATTTTCAAAATCTATCAAATCATGAAGCCACAAGTATGCACATACACACAAGACAAATTTATCTTTGAAGAAGTAGAATTATCTTTCCCAATCATTCGTTACAGCAAGATCGATGAAAAACAATAAAATCCAATCTAATTAATTACAAATCCAAACATAATAAACACAATAATCTCTTTGAAAGGAATGAACAAGTGGACACCAATTCATAACTTTCCCATAGACAGCAGACAATATCACATTGTGAATGAAGCACCAATTTTATATCTTTATTGCATAAAATATCTGATCTTGATTACATTGTTCTGATACAATGTATAGTGCTTTGATTTACAAAACTTTGAACCCTGAAACTAGGGTTTCAATTACTCTAAAATAGTGAAATAAATATAAACTAGAGCTTATTGAAGAAAAACTACTGTTGAACTAACTATTAACAAGTTTGCATATATCCTTGATCCATTTACATTCAGCTTGCCCAAAAAATCAAGGTAAAACTCACTCAGAAGAAGAGAGCATTGAACTAGAGCTCCACCATTTTTAATTGGAGTCTTCGATTTAATCTTTGAGTTCTGCCTTGGAGTCTTCATCTAGGATTCTCTTTACATGGGCAACTAATAAACAACTTCTAGTTAGAACTAAATGATCCTAAGTCCACAGAAAAATGATCTAAGACTCTTTCTTCGTGCAAAAAATTCTTTACGCTGGAATGGCCCAGAAATTCAGACCCTAACCTTTGCTCCAAAAAATGGAGATCTAAAAATTGGCTATGTGAATGAATTCCTCTTGAGTTCTCTGAAATGTCAGACTTTTAGAGGCCGAAAGGCTGAAATTTCAGCTCAAGAAATGACTAAGTGTCAAATCACTTTCTGCAAAAAATTACGTAGTCCCCAAAATGAACCACTAGTTTGGGAAAATGTATGGGAGAGAATCCTAAAGCTGCTGCACTATTTCTTATACTTCTCCATAGTCCACATTTTTCACATTATTGAGGCATTTCTCTTGTCTTTCTCTAAAGGCATTCAAATCGAAAGCAAATAATTTTATCTCTTCTTCATGCTCTAACATCCTTTGCATCTCTTCCTTGGATATGAAGAGTTGATGAAGATCCTCCTTGGTATTAACCCTCGCTAGGATCCCTTTGCAGTGTTGTACAATGCCTTTTACTGGAGACAAAAATTGTTTCTCGTTATCTTCATATAACTCCAAGTCTATTCCTGTGAAGAAATCTTCTATCTATTCTACCCAAATCATAACTTCCTTATGCCTTTGGTGTACCTTATTTACACACCTTTCATAAACCTTTATTGTGTTTTTTATTCTCTTGATCTATGTCCCAAAATTATCCAGTTCTTCTCCCTCGTATACCTTTACTAGAATTTGGGAGTGCTTCTTTTTAACTATCTTAAGGTCCCTAAGCACTTATTTCCATCTGCTTAACTGAAGATTCATTCCTTGTTCATTTTCCATCATATCTACTAGCTTGGTGGCCTCCTTGAGGATGGTCCTAAAATTTCTCAAGATATCATTAATGATTCTTTCCCCCAACTGCTCAAAATCTACCTTCCAGTCCATGCATGCTTGTACAAAAGAATGTGTTATTCCATCTAGAAATTTTGGGTGGTCTTCTTGTCCAATATAGCTTGTAATGTGACTTATGGACAACTTGGATTGATGGGCCACACCACTTTAAGAATGAATTTTCTTAATGCGTCATTTTGATAAGTTAATAATTTTATCTTTTCTTCATCATTGTCCATGAAACAGAGCGCGTGCTTCAGCCCTAGAGCTGCCAATGTTTTGGTTCATTCTCTTGTAGGCTCTCATAGATCAACCTTATCAAAAGTGTAATCTTCTGGGGTTATCTTTTCCCAAGTGGTGGTGGTTGTAGGAATTTCCACTTGTACTTTCTGGTGGCCCGTATCATATTGAGTAACATAGGACATTATCCTTACTGGCACACTGGACTCTACTTGGTGGAAGGCTTGACCTGGAAAGGACATCTTTGTATCTTATTCTTCTGTACCGGTTCTCTTCCTTGGTTGTACCTCTTTAGTAAACCATGTTGTTTTAGTAAATAAAGGAAGTGATGGGCTTATAAGGAAAAATGTGCAGTACTGAAGTTTGCATGTCCTTGTTGTTTCTTGTACTTTTATCTCCTCTTCAGCCTCCTTTTCCCTTTCCAATGCTTTTCTTCCTTCTGAGTTATCCTCCCCTTCTCCTTCCCCCTTTTCTCTCATTTCTTCTTTCGAGATTCCATCCTTCTCTCCTAAAGGGGAATTTTGGACTCTTCATGTGTTTTCTCTAGTGGAGGAGTAGTCTCTTCCCCTCTGTATCCCATTTCTTCCTAGGGTTTCTCCATATTTCCTGAAAGATTTGATAAAATTTCAGCTTGAGTTAGGATTGAAAGTGGAGGAGTGGGAGCTTGAGTATGAGATGTAGGTAGAGGAGTGGGAACTTGAGTATTGGATGAAGGTGGAGGAGTAGGAGTTGGAGATGAAGGTAGAGGAGTGGGAACTTGAGTATGGGATGAAGGTGGAGGGGTAGGAGTAGGAAATGAAGGTGGAGGAGTGGGAGTAGGAAATGAAGGTGGAGGAGTAGTAGCTTGAGTATCTATAGGATCAAGGCCTTTCTCTACATCCTTATTTCCTTTTGGGTCTCAGAGTGCCTCTCCCTGGGGTTTTTGTGAGGAATGGGTAGTGGAGCACCCTGGAATAGTTGATGTCTCTATCTCTTTGTCTGTATCCCTTCCCTTGCTTGTATCTATTTCCCTAAGCGACACTCTTACTGTGGGATTAGTGAACTGAGATAGGGGTGGAGTTAGAACAACCTATAGATTTGGTGATACATGTCCCCCCATATTTGAATCATATAATGTATCCACTCCTTGATCCTCAAACCCTATAAGATCCTGGAAGTCAGACATAAGGAATTCATCCGGACTGAGGGAATCTAGGGGGTTTCCTTGTTCCTTCTATAATTCATCATCTCCATAAATGTGAATTTGCTTTTCCAGGCCTTTCTTCTTTTATTTAGCAGTCCTTGACCTTGTTCTCGTATTTAAGGGTACCTCCTCCTCTTCTTCTCCTTCCTCTTCTATTTTCCCTATTAGAGTTTCTAACTGCGGAGATGCGGAGCTTCTCTTTCTCTTGTATAGTTTATTTTTCTCGCCTGGGGTGCCTAAAAGTTCAGCACTCTCTATATTAGGAGATTGATTGGTTGTAGGGCTCTATCCTTGAGTTTTGTGTGATTTTTCCAGAGGTGGGGATATGCTACCTGTCATTCTAGTCATTGGTGGTTTATGCTTAGGGTTGGAGTCATACACCACCGGGCGCTCATGCCCATAGATTGTCCCTAATTTTTGTGGAGAGGCCTTCTTGAACTAAGGCACTACTACCCTTTCTCCTTGTACCTTATCCATTTTGGGTAGTGGGTTTAACTATGGTTTCATTGGTACGGGATCCATTGAGAAGGGCTTTCAAATCCAACTCTTAGTAGCCTTAACTAAATGTTTGGCCTTGAACTGAATGTTATCACTCCCATCCTTATCTATCTCAACATTTATAATAGGTCTAGTATAAATCTTATCTTTATTGTATAGTGGGTCAAGTACCTCATCTATCTCCTTTTCTCATTCTTTGGAAGGAATGTCGAGATCTAGGGAAGCCTATGCTAAAGGTAGGGACATTCTGCAATAAACTTGTACCCTGACTTCATTATCATCCACACAATTCATCCAATGGTCTTCCAAGTGAGGCCCGTGGGTGTAATGCCTACCCATGATATGTCTATAGGTACCAATAGGATCAAATCTTGGCCTGATTCTATCTATCAAACACTGTAATGGACATTCATCCCATTAAAATGCAAGGGTCTTGCATATTTTCATATCCTGCAGGGTGTATGGGCCAATTAAAATGGGAAATTCCTAGCAGTGCTTCCATCTCTATGATAATCACCTAGTCAGAAGGGTATCTAGGGAGTTTATGTGGGCCAAGGGTGCACCCAAACACTCTGATATAGGTGAAGGTTCTAAATTGAATTTAGAAGGCCCCTATTTCCCTTGTTTTAGTAGCCACCTCTTCTAATAACCTCTTTGCATAATCACCCTCAATTGAATAGATGATTGAAAAGATGAATGCATCATTTATGATCCTCTAATCTAGGCTGATTTCATTGAGCTTTTCTTTCCTTACTAGTTGAGGATACACTATGAAGGGTCATGCATTGGGCTGCCCAAAGGCTCCTTGTTTTACCAATTGGGGGTAGTCTACCATGTCTGATAATAAATACACCATGTATGATGTCATGTAGAACTTGGGGTTATTCTTTACCAAAATTAACTCTTCATCTAGGTTATCACTCGGGATGGTGGCCCAATCAAACCTAACCCTTCTCCCCTTGATCCTTTCAATTAGTAAGGTCATCTAATTTTTAAGCTAAATGGATTGGGGTAATCCATACAATCTACTAAACATTATGACAGGTGTTTGAATATCATCTTTCAGGTATCCTCTCCTCATATCTATCTTTTCCAAATTTTTCTTTGGAAGGTACTGGATCAAGTATTCTTGGTTCACTATGTTGTATGCCTCCAAGGTATTATTTTTGAACCAATCTAGGCCGTTGTTAATTGACAAATCATAATATTTTTTGATGCTATTCAAAAGGTGTGTTAGTATTTTTTCTTGCTGAACCTTCAAAAGGTACTTGAATACTTGATTAACTTTACGAATCCCAATATTTGAAAACTAAATGATCCAAGCAAGAGAAAACACTAATTGATGAGGATTTATGATAATACTTGGGGAAACTTATTATCACCTCCTTCTTTTTAGGTTCCACAACACCCAGGCAGGTATTACCTATATAAAATGATTGTCTCATAGTATTAGTAAATGTGGATACTAGTTTGTTGCTTGTTTACTATATTATCTTGCAAATTACTCTACATAAAATTGAAGACAACTTGATACAGAGCTTAACCATGAAAATTATTGAAATGATAACAACAAACAGTAGTGCTTTAAGGATGTTCATCGTTATTCTTTTTTAGTTCTTAGAACTTAGGAAGGGTAACCTATTTTAATCCTCTCTCAAAGGGATTAATAAAATGAATTTTATACCTTGATACAATTAATTAAAACTTTGAGTATTCTAATTTTTATATGAATGATTTAAGTATTTTGAATATTTGGATGATGATAAAATACTTAACAAAGTCTAGACCAGTGCCTATCCTTGGGCTACAGAGTCAAAGATGCAAATCCACAAAAAAGAAAATAAATATACTTTAGATTTCCTTACAACCTATATGCAACCCCAATAAGATACCTTACAAATTATTGTGTCACTACCACACCACTGTATCAAATCTTCAAATGTTATTATGCTCCCTGAAATTACTCACAAAACTTAGTTCTTACCTTGAAAGAAAATTGCAAGCAATTAGATAGATACCTTGTAACTAATATGCTTAAAATGCCTTACATATTAAACATAAAAGAGCCACAACAAGTAAAGAGACAACAACAATATGGAATAAGAGTTGCACTATATTTTATTTATAAATTCCTACTTCAATACATACAGAGACTAAAAGCTCAAAACTTACACAAAATTCTGTAGTCTGGCTTGTAATTATATTTCATCTCCCTCTTTTTTTAAAAATTGATCCATATATATATATATCTAAACCATCTTGGAATCTTTTTAGGAAAGGATGCAACAAGCTTCGGATGGTTTTAGATACCTAACCCTAATTACAAATAAGACAAAACACAAGAGAAACCAAGCGGTGGAAAGACAAAATAGAAAATGAAATCTGATTTACTCCATTGTCTTCATAAGATCTTCGACATCTTTGGTTGTGTATGTTGAGGATAGTCTCTGATTTTAATTTGGTGATGACGAACCTGCTTTTCTTTCAAGAAATCTATAAAAGGTGTTCTGACATTCCTTTATTCTTCATCAATAATATCCAAATCTACTATCACTGGCTTCTTCTTCTTAGGCTTTGTCAGAATGTCCCAGGAAGTCATATCCTCCTCTTTTGGCCATTCAAAATTCTGAATATTCTCCAACTGAGTATTTTGCCTCTCCCATCTAGCATCTATTATATTCTTGACATCAGATATGAATTTATTGCAATCTGATTCTACTTTAAATGCCTCATCCAAAAGTGCATTGAATCTTCCCATATCCTATTCTCCTTGGTCAGAGACATAAATGTCTTTATTGGGAAGTACATTGTCAAAATCTAATAACCATAACCCTAATGGCTTGATTTGATCATCCTCGGCCCTAATTAGAGGTACAAACCTACTATAATCTATCCCAAACATCTTTAATTTGGCCTTAATTTTATTGGCTTTACCTTTGAAAAAAAGATAAGGTAGCCCCAATTTGTTCTATCTTGGTACCTACCAAAGTTACTATCTCAGGCAAATCTGATCTTAGTGGATAAACTGATGCTAATCTCTCAAAAAGTGATGTCTTCCCAAACCAAGTTGCATAGTAAGGGTTCAAAATTGTCAAAAAACTTGCCACTTCTATCTGCAAGCCTGTAAACCTACCATATGTTCCATATACTACATCTATCTTCTCCTTAATAATATTAATTCTATGCTAAAAAATTGATACCAATGCTCCCAACATTACACTATTATACTCAATGATCCCCTGTTTTGCTTCAACCAATGTATCCCCTATATCTTCCATCTGGATTTTAGCATCTATAACCTCCTTGGGCTCTACAAGGGTAGGCTCTGTTAGTTCCATTAGCCATTTGGAAAGCTCATCTATAAGCTTATCCTTTTCCTTGATTTTTATTAGGGCTAATTCCCTATCTTTGATAATGTCACTAGTGTCCCTAGTGAGATTTTGTAATTTGTCTGATAGCTAAGTTGTTTTTGTCTCATTCATCTGAGCAAAATGAGTCATTACTTGGGCTATCTCCAAGTCTCCTGCGTTTTCAAGTGTCCAAATAATTTCTTTTCCCTCCATCTTCTCCTGAATATTAAGAATAGATGGTGTTTGATCCTTAGGAGCTAGGCTCCACATTGCAAGTGCTTGGGACTTGGGGTTATATCCAAACCCTATCATCATATTTCCAACCTGGGTCTCTGATGACAATTTGATGTCAGGTTGTCTTCTAATTTGATCTATGATAAAGGCTGAGGATAAGTCCCAACCTTTAGTAAACAACATACCACTGGCTTTAACTAGTTATCTAGCCTACTCTGGTGTTATTTCTTCAAATTTAGGATCATATTCCTGCAATGTCTGTAAGGCTTCCTCAGTTACTAGATCACCTCTTGCTAGTTGCAACTACTTCCCAACTTGCTATTGCTTATTCCAAATAAGGAAATCTTTGAATTCCCTAGTTTTTATGAAGTTGTCATCTTTAAGGAACTCCTCCTGATGCAACAGTCTTTCATCAATACATGATCTAAGGTGTAATTCTTCCTCCTCCTCAACATCTTTCTGTAATTTATTTCCAGCCCTAATTTTCTTTCTTAGTTGATGATCATAGGGTCTATTCCCAGTTATTAGGGCTCCAATTTTATCAATTATTCTTTTCTTAGAAGGCTCCCCTACTTCCACCTTTTGTTTTTTAAGAAGGGGCTCATCTGATACTTCCTTTTCTGGGACCTCTGTTAGGTCAACAATATTTTCCCCTTCATCTAGCTGACCATATGCAATTTCTTGATATTCTATATTGGTAGAAGGTGAAGGGTAACTTTGATCACTGTCATCATCATATTCAGACTTTGAATGATCTTTGTGGCCTTTCTCTAGCACTACTAGTGCAGCTTCCAACTGATTACAGAAGAGTGTGCGATTATCAATCATTGCATCTAGCCTCTTGATATAAGGCAAATTAGGGTAGAACCCTCCAAAACTCAATCCTTTTATCCTCACCTGTCTCTCCAAATCCATGAGCTCATTAAATTTATTTGCTCTTTTACTCACTTCTTCATCCTCTAAGATATTTCTAATTAGATCTTCCTCCATATATTCTTCATGTATTTTTGTGTAAGGGATGGTGGGTGTAAGCAACTTCCTCCCACTCAGAATGAACCCCTCTGTGTCAACATGTCTATGTAGGGCTACATTCATTCTGTCATAATTCAACCATGCCTTCACCTGATCTAGGGCCCCTTTTCCAATCAGAAAATTGTAAACCTTGAACTGCCTAGGGGTGAAAGTTCCCTTTCTATGTGGAGCAAGGTGCTCTTTATCTGTTAAAATGAGCTACCAAATGAACTCCATGGTAGCTATCCTAGGTGGTGTATGCACCCTAAAATGGTCGCCTAGACTATGGGCCCCATTTATCATTTTATCAATTTATCAATTTCTTGAATCAATGCTTTGGAATATTTTCAATTCAAATCAATTTCCTTGATCAAATTGTAATTAATTCAATTATTTCAATATTTCCTAAGGTTTGATCATTTTTATTTAATTAAAAGATTTAATCTCCCTTTTGATTAAATAAAACTCATCTTATTTAATTAAAATAAATTCCTCCCATTTAAATAAATAAAATTCTTCTAATTTATTTAATTATAAAGAAAACCCCTCTTTTAATTAAATAAATAAAACCCCCACTTAAATTCATCTTTGTTGAAAAAGGAAATAAATTAAATAAAATTTCCTTTTTCTACACATCTTCCTAAGTGGTGGGCTTTTTGCCTCTTAATCATAGCCTTTGATTTTTGCCTCTTAATCTCTACCGTCCATTTCTCTTTATAAGGAAACCTCTCCTTCTCATTCTCAAATAGAATTTTTAGGTTTTGTTATGCTGCAGTTTTGGAGAGCAATTTTGGAGGAGAATTTGAGCACTTTGGCTTGGATATTGCAAATTCTCTCTTCTTGTCTTCTTCTTCTTACATCCATGGCTATTCATGTAGATTAGAATCATGTTTATTTTCATAGATTATATTTGCATATTTACTTTCATAGAATAATCATGCATCGTTATCATTTAGATTAATTTACTTTCATGCATTGCAATCATATAGAGTAGATCTCATTTTTCATGCATTGAATCTCTCATTTCATGGTTTACTTGCATGGGCACAACTAGGTCAATCTGAGGGCCTCCATTACAAACCTTTTCACTACGTGACTAGAGAGCTATGAGTCAATATTCGAGGCCTCATTCTTGACCAACCTTGGATGGAATGACCCATAGAAGTGTGTCAATATTTTAGCACACATTTTTGGCACCCACCGTGGGACATGATGCTCCTGGTTTTCTTTCATTTTATCATATTTTTAGATTTTCTAATTTTTATATGGTTATTTTATTGAAGTTTTTCAAGCCTAACCCTTGTGCAGATTTGCTTGGAGATGAAAACCCTAGATTTTCAAAGATTTGATTATATCTCCTAAACAGCTCGAAGTTTCAGTTTGAAATTTTTTTTACAAGTTGGCAACATATCAGAGAGGCTTCAGTAAAAAATTTAGAATTTTCTGAGGTATTTTCAATTTTTTATAATTTTTTATTTATTTTTCATAAAAACTTAATTTTTAGTGCAAATCAGCATATTTTTTGGAAATTTTTACATTTTCAAAAAGGCATTTAAATTCTACAGGGGGTCCATTCTTTGATTTTTAAATTTGGATGCAATATCATAGCTCATTTGGTCGATTTATGAAAACTAGTCTATTTTTGGAAAATGACTCCCTAGGGCACAAATGAAAAGATCTTTTTAAAATTATAACATTTTTGGAAAGCCCTCTATTTTTTAATAGGGGTCTCTTTTCTATATTTAGGGTTTGGGATCTAAATTCATGGCATATAAGTCCAATCTTCTTGACTAGGTCAAAATTCAAAATTTAAAAAAGGGCATTTAATGATTAGCTTGCACTTATTTTTCACATGGTTCAATGCATGATGTGAGTTTTCATTTGGATTATTTTTTGGTTATTATTGCTCCTAACAATTGATTTTCATAGCTAACCCTAGGGTTTGCATAAGTTGAATATACATTGCATATCTTGTTTGCTTGTTTGCTTGTCTTGCTTGTTGGAGAGTTTGTGGGGATTGTTTGGACTTGCGTGGATAAACAACAAAATGATTCACGTTGCATTGGATTTGAGGTATTTTTTTTTATCTCTATAACATTTAGATTTTGGAAATAAAATGAACATCTCATGTGTTTAGCTTGAGTGTTTCTTGCTTTCATAGATCACATTTCCAATTGGTGCTCTAAAAATGGACTTAGATTTGCTTTCTTGCATATGTGTTTCACATAGTAATTAGGCCCTATGAAAACTATTTGCGGTGATCTTGAGAGAGTGGGCTTCATTCACTTATCTTACATGCAAAGCTTTTCTTGATGATAGATCCCTTTGTAGGTAGGGAGGGATTTGTTATTATCTTACTTGGTTTGGTCTTCAACTTTGATTGGTACTTTCTCTCTTGAGACTGGTAGTCATTATTGTTGATGAACCTTGGGTGAGGTGATTTCAAATTAGTGGGTCAATTAATCTTGTTTTCTATGTTTGGGTTAGGTGAAGAGGCTAGAGGATTATGCTCTTTTCCCTTTTGGGAGAATCAGAAACTTGGAACCCTTGAATCCAAACCAAGTCCCCATGTGGTCCATATTGTGAGTCTTCCTTGTTAGAGAGGGTTAACC
>MU227299.1:426297-443176 GCA_018584345.1 Thuja plicata
CAAAATGGAAGAAAAAAATATTATTTTTTTAATGAAAAAAAAACAATAAAAAAACATTATCCTTTTTTTAAGAAAAAAAAAATATTAAAAAAACACATATTTTTTTTTATATATAAAAAAAAACATTAAAAAAAAAGATTTTTTTATTTTTTAAAAAAATATTAAAAAATATTGAGGCTTGTGGCTGCTGAGATCAGTGGCACAAAAACCAAGGTGGATTTTGGTTCAAAAAAAGTGCCAAGGTCATGCAAGAAAAAAAGAGGGCCCATATTTCAACTGTGTCCAAATAAGATGTGCCTTATATGAAAATAAGGGTTTTGGGGGTATTTCGGACACAACCCAGATGTCAGTTTTTTTCTCAAAATGCTCCAAACAAAAAATCCTCCCAAAAACCACTAAAATCTAAGATAAAAACTTCTGAAAAACACAGATTTAAAGAACAAGGTCAAATCTCTCATGAAGAGAATAGGAACATGAAGAAATGGAGCTCTGATACCATATTAGAGTTGATGAAAACTATCAACCCATAGCTCCCAAGAATCACCTTCATGCAAACCTGTCATAGAAAGAGAGAAACAAAAAAGCTATGGAGGCCAAAAATCATAGATCGATGGAAGAGGAAACATATTGTGCAAACAATGTAAAAAAACCTTAATGCAATAACATCCTCAATTAATTAATAACCATCGAATTTAATAATTTACAAAGAGAAAATCCTTATAAAAGGATACCGAAACCCTAAAATGGAAACCCTAAAGGGGAAATATGTAGGTTGAATAATAATAATTAATAAGAGAATTAATTATTAAATGCCTAAAGTTTAGCTTAAGTAAAAGATAGATAATAAGTGACATAATAATTAAATCAATATGATTTAGTTAATAAGTGGAATCACTTTATTACTCTAACAAAATCTTATCCTCCATTTTCCTCTTTCATCTTCCTTTCCCTATCGGCATCTTTGAGCATATCATTTTGGATCCTTGGCATATCATGGTTTATCCTTTCAGGGAGCATTATCTAAAAATCTTGTCTTCTTCCAAAAAATTTAAAAAAAATAAAATAATATATTAAAAAAAAAAGAGAGAAATAATTTCGTCCTATGGTGAAAACCACTCCCTTGTGGCATCTTGGATAGGTACCATGATGAAAACCTGGCAATCAGGCATCATGCGTAGTTCTTCTACATTTTTCATTCATTCTGTATTCTCTCTTTGATCTTGACAATGTTGATCTATACATGAACATTTGGGCTATCTTGTGAGCTATCTTACAATGATCTTTCTTTCATTTCTTTCATTTTTAGCCTTCATATCTATCTTCCTCCATTCATTTTTGCCTGTCTCTATCATTTTCTCCTTTGGTCTTGATCTAATAAAAAAAAAAAGAAAGACTAAAACACGGTGCTATGAAGCCTCTTGACATGACTACTCCTTTGGATTGCATCCTTTCCTGCTCTTGCATTACGCTTTTGTGACTTATCCTATGTTGGCCTTTCATTCTTGTCCAAATGTGTTTTACATGATGTTTCTTTTCTTTTCCCTAGCTTGGGTACTCTTGAGGAGTTTGCCTTTGAGGATTTCTTCCCTTCATTCTCTTATCTTCCATCTCTTTCACCAGCTTGCTAATCCCTCCAGTCCTCCACCTTGCTAAAACATTGGGACTGTGCAATGTGATCTTTCTTGGGAGTTTGATGCCCATTCTGTCTGGGGGCATCCTTTGTACATAATTATTGATCCTGAAAAAAATTCAAAAAAATGATATATTGTCAAAAATTCTAGAAATCAGAAAATGTCGAGAAAAATGATCATCTTAGTGAAAACCTAGCAATAGGCACTTTGATGTATCTCCAAAAAAATTATATATTCCAAAAATATGAAAAAATCAAAAAAATTCAAAAATTCAAAAAAAAATAGAAAAAGTGTCGTGGTGAAAATCTGGAAATAGGCGCCTTGGTTGCAAAAATTATAAAAAGTCTTGGAAAAAAAAGAAGACAAAAATGAAAAAATTGTAATAAAATCCAAGTGGTGAAAACCTGGAAACGGGCGCTACTTGAGGCCTTTGTACCCCTATTTTTTAGCACATGTTCGTGACACTTAGCCTTTCTCTATCATACATTGCCCTTGTTGCCTTAGTTTGAAATTGGTCTTTTTCTTTTTCTAGGGAGCATAATTGTGTTAGCTTTGGTCTCTTAGATGCGTTAGTCTTTAGGACACCTCCCAAATGGTGTTTTTCAACACCACCTCAACTGTATTTTTCAATACAACCCTTGACATTGAGTGTTTTTCAACACTTATCGGTTTGGTCTTACCCAATTTTGTCATGTGGTCTTACCTGCTTGCAAGCATTCAATCCTTATCCTTGGAACTCAGTATCAGTTAACACACTTAAATTTTTTAACACAACACTTAATGCTTGAGCTATGTCATGATCTTTTCTTTGTGTGCTGACTGTTATTGATTTTTTATTGAGTGTCCTTGTCTAATAAGTCTCTACGGGATGCATAGCTAGAGGACTTTGGGCATAGAACATGTGTTTATTTGCTTCTTACTTTATCCTTAATTGTTTTCGCACAACCATTCTGCTGGTCATCCTAGCCTCTATGCCTTGATGCGAGCGCGATTTTGCTATATTAAATTGGGTAAGCTCACATCACAGTCATATTGACCTTTATGTTTTTGATGCTTATGTTAGAATCTTTCCACATTCCAATCTCATATAAATCACATTCATATATTCATGGTTGCGCTTGTGACTAGTGATGATTGTGTGATTTTTTTATGTCCGTTAATAATGGCCCAATGATGAAAATAAGTTCCTTAACATTCTCTAATGAATGATGAACACAAATTTCTATGTTATAGTTTCTCTATTGCAAGTACACCTTTGCATTTTCATGTAGCTTGCATTGTTAGACCTCACGTTAATTTGCATTTTTAGGCTGCATTATGATTTTGGGAGGGTTTCCTTCATCTTTCTTGTGGACTTTTAATCAACTGTGATTATATTTTTATCTTCATTTCCTTATATTCTTCCATGATCTCAATCAAAATTTTCTATCTTAAACAATTGATTGATTTTAGGGCATTCTCTCTCTTGAGGCAAATTCTCTTTCTTCTCTCCATTTCTTTCCACCTCTTCCAAACTTCTATCTTCCATTCTCTTTCTTCTCTCCATTTCTTTCCACCTCTTCCAAACTTCTATCTTCCATTCTCTTTCACCCCACTTCTTCTTCTTTTTCTTCTTCTTCTTCTTCCTCTTCTTATTCTTCTCTTCTCTTCTAATTCAACCTTGGGGCATAATATTTCGTGCTTGATGATCTACCTTGGTTATTTGATCCTTATATCTTTCATCTTACATCAAGAACCTTATTTTTCGTTTGATTTGATCAAATTTATCAATTTGTTGTTTCTCCTCTATCTCATTTTGATTTCGATCATGAGGGGGCAGTACCTATCAAACTTCAATCCTTGATTCATCTTTATCAATCCTATCATTTTTTTTGCTTGGGGAAACCTTGCTTGAGATTCTTATCTCGAACATGTCAATTACTTACAAACAGTAGTGTTGACCTTGTCTTATTTTGCAATCTGCTTATCTTTGTTCTGATGTTAATTACTTACAAACAACGGTGTTGGTGTCTGTGTTGTTTTGTGATCCCAAATCAATCTCACACTTCAACTGCATTCTTTGACTACATGTGTTCCTAGAATGATCACACATTAGTCAAAGAGGGGCAAATGTATGCACCCTAAAATGGTCGCCTGGACTATGGGCCCCATTTATCATTTTATCAATTTATCAATTTCTTGAATCAATGCTTTGGAACATTTTTAATTCAAATCAATTTCCTTGATCAAATCATAATTAATTCAATTATTTCAATATTTCCTAAGGTTTGAACATTTTTATTTAATTAAAAGATTTAATCTCCCTTTTGATTAAATAAAATTCATCTTATTTAATTAAAATAAATTCCTCCCATTTAATTAAATAAAATTCTTCTAATTTATTTAATTATAAAGAAAACCCCTCTTTTAATTAAATAAATAAAACCCCCACTTAAATTCCTCTTTGTTGAAAAAGGAAATAAATTAAATAAAAATTAAATAAAAGTTTCTTTTTCTACACATCTTCCTAAGTGGTGGGTTTTTTGCCTCTTAATCATAGCCTTTGATTTTTGCCTCTTAATCTCTACCATCCATCTCTCTTTATAAGGAAACCTCTTCTTCTCATTCTCATATAGAATTTTTAGGTATTGTTATGCTACAAGTTTGGAGAGCAATTTTGGAGGAGAATTTGAGCACTTTGGCTTGGATATTGCAACTTCTCTCTTCTTGTCTTCTTCTTCTTGCATCCATGGCTATTCATGTAGATTAGAATCATGTTTATTTTCATAGATTAGATTTGCATATTTCCTTTCATAGAATAATCATGCATTGTTATCATTTAGATTAATTTCCTTTCATGCATTGCAATCATATAGAGTAGATCTCATTTTTCATGCATTGAATCTCTCATTTCATGGTGTACTTGCATGGGGACAACTAGGTCAATCTGAGGGCCTCCATTACAAATCTTTGTACTCCATGACTAGAGAGCTATGAGTCGATATTTGAGGCCTCATTCTTAAGCAACCTTGGATAGAATGACCCATAGAAGTGTGTCAACATTTTAGCACACATGTGGCACATAAAACAGAAAAATATGTGGTGGGTAAGGGCAACCATAAACCCTTATGAAGGTAAACTTTTGTTCATAGAAGAAATCTCCCCAATTATGATCTCCTGACCATTTGTCCAAATACTAACAGGGCCTCAACAATTGAATTACCCTAATAGGCAATCTAGGCTTATCAACTCCTAAACACTTAAGCAATGGATATATTATCCAATTCTCAAAAGCACAAAAATCTTGTTTTCTAGATGTGTAATTCCACACTATGATCCAAAACTCAATAGGGTTGGGCTGATTATGGTGAAATCTCTACAGGTGTAGTGATTGGCATTCCAAAACTGGATAGTTGTAATAAAGAATCATATGCATAAGTATTGAATAATGCATGAATTTTAAATGATCCTTCTTAGCTTGTATGTCAATAAACCCTTGGTGCATTTGATCAATAATATATTGAATATAATCATAATTTGAAGTGGTGTGAATACTCTGCATATCTAACACCGTCATCAAAATGTCAGAAGTAATTCTTTCTACTCAATCATCTCTCCCAAGCACTCTACATAGTGCATATGCAATGTATTTCATGTAAAATTTTAGCTCCTTAAAGAAGTATGGGGTTGTTCCTACCATAGGGGTTACATAGGCCTTCATTTTATTAGGGACATGATGGTCCCTGATCAATTTAGCAGCAATACCAGACTCCCTGGTATATATGTTTTCTAAACTTTTCAAATTTATCTCAGTAGCCATTGGGTAATACACATTAAAGGCTTTCATAAAGGAATCCTGTTCAGGGTGAGTAGATGCTTTCCATCATCCCTCTTAATGGTTTTTATCAAAGGGTCATATCTACTAGCCAGTTCTAACATGAAGTCTACATCAACAAAGACATCAGGAACTAATAATCTAGCCAAACCACAGGTCCAAGGATTCGAAACAGGCATAGGTCCATCACTATTGTTATAAAGGTAATTGAAAAGTGAATATCCTGATGACCCTAGTGTTTTAGCATCTCTAACAAATGACATATCATCAATCAAAACATCTGTACTAACCTTTCGATTTTGACTAGAACCAGGAAGCAGAGCGAGGAATTCATTTGAGAAGTTTCTCTTTCCTTTTGAATCGTCCTCAACATCTTCATTTCTCGCACTGGTAGACGCCATACTCTGGGCCTGACTCAAACCCTACATATTGATATTGAAACAAATACTATCAAACCCTCACCACAACTATAAATTATGCTAAAATTCTATAATTCTGAACTCTGGAACACTATCAACTGCAACCTTTACTGAATTTCAAATCAAATAACCACCCTCAAAATACTTGCTACTAGAAATCTCAAAATTTTCTCAAGAATACTAAAACTCTATAAACACTTCGTTCTAAGAAACAAAAGCTTGGTAAAATGAAATGATAACAAATAAGTATACTTATAATTGAAAATTGGATGCGGATTGTCACTTCTGGCTGGTAATTCCATCACTTCATTATGAGCTTCATATATTGCGACATCAATTTTTGGCATTAGCCATGTCATTCATACTGTTAGACAATCAATTCTTGATGAGTGATTTCGCATAAAAAATCTTATAAAATTCAAAATATAATTGAAATCACATCTGTTTGGCTGCATTAACTTATACTACAGCTATTTTTTCATCTATCAAAATCCTTAAAATTTGATTGGTTAATGACTATTCCTAATGACATCGCTGAAAATTCTATTTTAACTCTGATTCATTTCTAGCGACTCAGCGACTGAACAATCTCTTTGTCGCTTAATGTTTTTGCTAACTGCAGTTCCTTTAGGAGACTCAGCGACTACCGTTAGATTAACTTTTTGATCCATAGTTGTTGCAAGATCTCATGATATACTAACTTAAACTTTCATTTTATGGAGACTTTGCGACAAAGCACTTTTCTATGTCGCCAGATAAATTCATTAACCTCTGTTTGATCAAGTGACCTCTCGAAAACACTGTTTGTTTTAACCCAAAAAGTTAACTCAAAACCACGGGTATATTAAGAGACAACGTGATTGAGGAAAACTCAAAGTCACCAAATGAAATAACTAACCCTACTTTTATCAAGAGACAAAGCGACAGTCATTGGATCTTTTCTGAGATGAACGGTCCACATCAAGTCTCATATCCATTTTGGCATATTCCATTTCATTAAGAGACAACACGACCAAAGCTTTCCGCTAAGTCTCAAGACCATAAAGAATTTTTATTTTTTCTAATGAGACTTAGCGACAAGGTAATAAGCACATGCAAATAAATTATGTTTTAAAATATGAAAAAGGTAACACAAAAATAGAACCTGGACTGAGCATTTAGGGTTTTTCTACATTTTTGGACAAATTTAACTTTTTGCTTAGGGTTTTTGACATTTTGAACTAGGTTTTGGACAAAAACACAAATTTCAGAGATATGTAAATGATTTCAACCATAGATCTTTACCTTCTGGGCACAGGAAGAATAGAGACCTCAAGAATTTTCAGGGTAAACTTTCAAAATAAGGAATATAACCAACAGTGGCTCTATCTGAGGATGACTTAAATATAACCAATAGTGGCTCTATCTGAGGATGGCTTAAACACAGTTTATGGAAAAGAACCTCTGAATCTCTGGTTGTAGACCTTTGAAAAAAATGCTAGCAACGCTGACTAAACTACTACTAAAAAGAACATACAACAGAAGGGAAAACACACCTATATACAATATGATACAGACTTTTGTGCATTAAGTTTCATTATTTTAATTGAAGAAAGGCTTCAAAAATTTCCCATGCACTGGAAACTCATATTCTTCATCATCCATGTTCTTTAAAATATAGGAATCTTTCTCAAAGGTTCTAGAAATAATAAAAGGTCCCAGCCACAAAGATTCAAACTTTTTATGCTTACCTTTATCTTCTGATCTTACATTCCATTGGAGCAATAAGTCACCAGGTACAAAATTTTTGCAACTTGCTCTTTTATCAAATAGATACTTCATTTTTTGTTGCAATTTTATGTTTTCTTTTTGTCCCTCTCTTCTGATCTCATCCAGCTCAGTCAACTGTAATATTCTTTCTTTCATTGGATCTTAAACTTCCAATTCTTCCTCTTGTATGAACTTGTATATAGGTAATAGATTATTTATAGGCATCCTAGCTTGCAAACCATATACTAGTTCAAAGGGTGATGTAGCAGTAGCCTTCTTAACTATTATTCTGTCATCCCACAAAGCTAATCTCAACTTTATATGCTAGGCTCTCTTGTTCTTCTCTAAAGTCTTCTTTAGAATTTTTAGAATACTTTTATTACTGGATTCTACCTGGCCATTTGCCTGAGGATGTAAGGGGATGAATAAGACATTATAATCCCATATTCATTGCAAAAGTCTTTGATCTCATCAGATCTGAAACACATGACATTATCCATGACCAATTTGGTCGTGACACCAAATCTAGTTAAAATGTTTTCCAATAAAAACTCTGTAACTATCTTACTTGTTGCTTTTTTAGTGGGAATAGCTTCTATCCATTTAGTAAAATAATCAGTAGCCACTAATATCCAACTGTGTCCTCCACTAGACTTTTCTGAGAATTCTCCAATAAAGTCAATACCCCAAATGGAAAAAGGTGCCTCAACACTCATAGGATTTAACAGTAGAGCACCTGAGAACTTTAACTTGTTTGAAAACCTTTGGCAAGGCTCACACCTCTGGACAAATGCATAGGTATCTTTAAAAACACTGGGCCAACAATATCCTACTCTTAAAATCTTATGATCAGTAGTTTTTGCAGAAAAATGCCCACCACATATCCTAGCATGCATTTCATTTAATATTTTTTTAGCTTGACTTTTATCAAAACATAACAGTAGTACACCATTTTTATCCTTCCAATATAGGTCTCCTTGAATTAAGGTGTACTTATGAGCTTGCAACTTTAGACTCCTTTTTTGATTTTCTATCATATTATCAGGACACTTGGCATTCTTAAAAAAAAACATAGTGTCAGTATAAAATGGTTGTCTTTCTATACTTGTGACTGTCTGATTTTGTGTCTCTACATCATTTATTTGAACTGAATCCAAGTTATCCTCTATCATAAATTGAGCCAAACCCTTACCCCTTACTAGCTTTGTAATGTGGATTTCAAGATTGAATTCGTGTATCTTGTTTATCCACTTACACCTCTTACCAATGATTTCTGACTGAGTAAGAATATCTTTGACTGTTGAATGTGGGACATATGCTTGTACTTTAGCACAGACCAAATATGGTCTAAAAGATTTTACAGCTTTTACTAAAGAATATGCCTGCTTGTCCATCATCTAATAATTTAACTCTGTAGCCTGAAGAGATCTACTATAAAAGGCAATTGGATGCTCAAACCCCTGTTCATCCTTTTGTAGTAACACACCAGCAATTGTATGATAAGATGCAAATGAAAACAAAGAAAAGGGCTTACTATAATCTGGTGATTTTAAAACAGGAGCCTCTTGCACTGCCTTTTTTATTTTCTCAAATGACTTTTGAGATTCTTCATCCCAATTAAACTTTGCATCCTTTTTTAGCAACTTTACAATAGGTTTAACCATTTCTATGAAGTTTGCTATGAATCTTCTGACAAAATTTATCTTTCCTAAGAAAGATTGAACACCCTTTAAATTTTTTGGAGCAATGACCCTTTGGATTGCTTCTATTCTTTCAAGGTCTATTCTTACCCCGTCCTTAGATACTATGTGTCCCCGCAAGTTTCCTTCTTGTACTACAAAATTACATTTCTTAGGATTCAATGAAACACCATATTCTAAAGCTTTATTAAAAAATTTATTCAAATGTTCACAATGATCTTCAGCCCTTTTAGAATATGCAGTCAGATCATCTTGATATATGACCATGAACAAGTCAATAAATTCTTTAAAAGCAACATCCATAGCCCTCTGAAAATTTGCTCCTACATTTATCAGTCCAAAAGGAATTTTGATATAAACATAGGTTCTCCAAGGAGTGGTGAATGCAATCTTATACTATTCTAATTCTTTAACTAAAACCTGGTTATATCCTAAGAAACCATCCATCATTGACAGCAACTCACAACCAGTCACTTTGTGTAACATTGCCTCCATATTAGGTAAGGAATAATTATCTTTTAACGAAGCAATGTTTAAATTTCTGAAATCCACACACAACTTGATATCACCATTCTTTTTTCTCACTGGAACCAGGTTTGAAACCCATGTTGAGTGTCTGATAGGCTGAATAATCCTAGCATCTTTTAACTTTATCAACTCTTGCTGCATCTTAGGAGCCAGTAAAGGATTGATAGGCCTCTATTTTTGCCTAAATGGTTTTATCCCTGATTTCAGTGGGATCTCATGGTGGAAAAGGTCTTCTTTATAAGATTTTAATTCTTCATATGACCATGAAAAAATATGCTTAGATTTTCTTAGTAATTTAATTAAATTTGTTCTTATATGAGAATCTAAACCTCTTCCAATGTAAACAACTTGAGGACTAGTTTCTGATCCTAAGTTTATTTCCTCCAAGTCCTCAATCTTGGCATTGCTTATTTTTGTTTGAATCATCATTTTGACTACTAAACAATGCCTCTAGTTCAACCAGACCCTTAGGAATCTAATTAGAACCTAATTGGACAACCTCACTTCCTAGTACATAGCCTTTACCATCATTATTTTCAAGCAAGGTACTGTAATCTATGCTCTGGTTCTCATAATGGTCTAGACATTGAATGAACCTCAGAATATCTTGGTCATCTTGAAAAACCTACCAGTTGTATATGTTATCCAGAACAACTGATCTTGTCTTGACTTCCAATATTGACACCCCATGTAAGGTCTGATCATCAGTTTTTAGAGCAACATTTGCTAAGAAATCTGCCATTATATTCTTGGACCTTTCTATCCAACTTATGTCAAATGCATCAAACATTTCTATTTGATCCCAAATACCATATTTATACATTTATAATCTATCATTCTTTACTACATATTTGGATCTGATTTGGGCTACCACTAATTCAGAATCACCATAAACCTTTAAAGATTTAATTCCATATTTGATGGCAATTTCTATCCCTAAAGACAAAGCCTCATACTCAATAGTATTATTTGTACATTGGAAGGCCAATAAAAAGGAATATTTTAAAGTTGTACCTAATGGAGATACCAATAACACACCAGCTCTTGATCCTTCTTTTGAGCAAGCTCCATCAAAATACATTTTCCACAATCCATCACTTTGTACATTCAACTCTTTAACCAGAGGATCAATATCTTTACTCTGATGATACTGGTCATTTCTCTGCACTCTAAAATTCTCCATATCCACATCAATTCAACAATTAATGTTAGTGTCTTCAAACCATTCTATCATGTGAGGAGTTCTACCCTCCCTTGACACCTTAACATTATTTCTAGCAATGTTGAAAGTAGCATATGATAAATCACTTTTTATACTACCTCCCATTTGAGCACTCCACTTTCTTGACAACAACATCCCATAGTGTGGTGGTATATCAACAACAAGAACATTCATAGTCAATACCACATCAGGACATATTGCTAATTTATAAGGCATAGATTCAATGGTACCAATCACATGGACTTCTCTAGAATCCATTGCTTGACATCTCCCATGAGGAGTGTCCACTTGTAGTCCCATAGACCTCATAATTTCCACTGGCATAATAGTGTTTGATGCTCCTGAATCAATCATACAAATTTTTAACATCCTTCCATTAATTACCAGTGAAAGAAAAAATGGGTCAACAACTTTAAGGGAAGAAGTTGTGCTTACAAAAATTTGAGGAATTTCAGAAGTTAATATTTCAACCTCCTTCCCTCTACTAATTGGTTTCTTATCAACATTTCCTATATTTTGAACCTTCACTGTAGGCACACTGTTTAATAATGATAGAACCTTTTCTTTATGTTCTTTGATTCTCATCATCTCTGAAAATGGCACTTTCACAGTCATTTGAGATAAACAATGACCCATATCTACTGGAGTATATTTTACATCTGGGGATTTTGATTTTTCAAAAATATTCTCCTCAACCTGTACATTCAGAGTTGGTTCTCTAGATTTTTTATTTTCTATCCTAAGAGTAGATTTACTTGTTTCTTGCTCTTTTGATTTTCCTTCTTGTATAAGATTTGGTTCTAAGACTTTTGTCATAATTTTAACCTTAGGTTTGTTTTCATTTTCCCTAGGTCCTTCCTTCTTCTATACATATTTGGTGTCTATTTTGTTTTCTTTTATAAACACACTAGATGGCTGACTACCAGTACCACCCACTACTCTATTTCTTAAATGGTAATTACTTCTAGCCTTATTCACTAAATCTGTAGTAATCTTTGCTTTCTCCTCATCTGAAGCTTTCTTGATAAATGGAAGATCCTAATTTTTTTGAGCATGACATCTTGTATGGTCATCAGTTTCTTCTGCTTCATTGTCTGATAAGACTTTTTGATGATGATTTTCTACATTGCTTTGTGAACAATATGAATCATAATTTTCAGTTTCACTGTCTGAATCTATCTCATGACATGAGTAGGCATTTGTCATGTTATGATCACATTGTTCACCTTCATCATTTTCTTGTTCTTCATTTACTTTCAAATCAAAGGAAACAATACAATAATCAGGGTTGTGTGGGGCTTCACAAGCCTCACACCAGAAATCATCATTGCATAAATGGACAGCATTCTTATGCAGAGGGTCCGGAGTTCTGATATGAGTTTTCTCTTTTCTAGGTAAAAAAATAGGTTTTCCATCCTTAAAGTGAGTTCCATGGGGATAATTTTTCATTCTATTATGTGGATTGTAACTATTTTTATAGGAAGGCTTATTGTTTTGAGGAGCCCTATATTCCTTATAATCTGATTCTTTTAGGTTACTCCTAATAAACCTCGAATCATCTCTCCTATTTAATTTACCAAACACCCTTATGTTCATTTCAATATTTACTGCTATCTTATAAGCATCAGTAAGAGTTATAGGGTTTTTATCCCTAAGAGCATATCCCATTTTAGAATCAAAGGCATTCAAATAAGTTGCTAAACATACCTCTTCATTCAACCTTATTTTTTGAAACAATTTGTGCATTGCTCTTTGAAATCTAGTAGTAAACTCAGTGACCTCTTCATTGTAATTCTTTTTAATGTTATTGAACTCATTCAACAAGAATCCTTTGCTTGTTTTGTCACCATACTAATCTTTAAACAATTTAATTAACTCATCCATAGAAACTATAGAACCATTAGAAAGGCTTCTAAACCATTCTCTAGCATCCTCTACTAGAGACTGAAAAAAAAGATTCATTAACACATCTTCATGAGTGATATTTAAATCATCAACAAAATCAATGAATTTTCTTAAGTGTGGTTCACAAGAAATAACATTATTACCTACAAACTTTGGGAGGCTTTCTCCTATATCACCCGCATCTTTTGGAAATGAATTGGGGTATCTAGGGATACTGATGAAGTTAAACTATTTATACCTCTCAGTATGCAATGGTTTTCTTTGAAAGTCATCATTCTCTTTAAAAGTAGTGGCTTTTGCTTTAGAAGTTGGTGTATTCTCTGTTCCAGCATAAGAATATTTGGAAGACTGCAAAAAAACCATTTTCTTCTTCATCTCAATTGTTGCAGCCTCCATTTTTGCCTTTTCTAACATTTTATCCATGGTCTCCTTTTCAATACTCAATTTCTCAAGATCAATATCCAACTTGGACATTTGCTCTATTAGGACCTTTTGAACTTTAGGTTCTTCATTTATGCTTTCAGTCATCTTTTGTTTACCTTTGTCCTTGTCCTTCTATGAACTAGAAGCTCTATGAGTAAGTGGTATTTCTTGGTCCTTTTGAGACCTCTATGTATTCCTTGTAGTTTGATATCTTAAAGATCTTCTTTTAATTTTGTCAACATCTTTCTTTTCATGTTTTTTTTCTTTTTTCTAAGCTCTTTTTCCCTTTTCATCTGTTGAATAAGGGCAAGATGTTTCATTATGAGTGCCTCTTCTTTAGCAAGCTCATCAGAGGGAGCTTCCTTAGATTTTGAACTGATTGTATCTGTTCCTTCCCTCTCACTAGAAGTGGAAGTAGCTATAGATGTTTCTAATACTTTCTTTGTAGCTTCTTCATATTCTGAAGTATTTCCATCATGAATAGACTGATTGCTACCTACCTCTATCCTAGTATTACTTTATTTTCCTCTTGGAGGAGTTTCATCTATGTTGACTTGGTTTATTTTCTTTCTCCAAGACATTTCCATTCTTGAATTTGAAGCAAATCCACCATCTAATGCAGTTTCAGGATTCCTTTTAGCTTTTGACCTAGTATTCATTTTGAAAAATATTCACTAACTTTTACTGATCACAGAGATTTATCTTTAGAGTCGCCATCCAACAATTTTTGGGATAAATGAATACTTATCAAAATGACTTTAGCAACTATAATTGTTATTGTATTGTCCTTTTAAACCCTTAGAGATTCTGAAAACTACTAACAAGACTTTAAAATCTTTTCCCCAGCGGAGTCGCCAATTTGTTAGTATTTTTTCTTGCTGAACCTTCAAAAGGTACTTGAATACTTGATTAACTCTATGACTCCCAATATTTGAAAACTAAATTATCTAAGCAAGAGAAAACATGAATTGATGAGGATTTATGATAATACTTGGGGAAACTTATTATCACCTCCTTCTTTTTAGGTTCCACAACAACCAGGTAGGTATTACCTATATAAAATGACTATCTCATAGTATTAGTAAATGTGGATACGTGTTTGTTGCTTGTTTACTATATTATCTTGCAAATTAATCTACATAAAATTGAAGACAACTTGATACAGAGCTTAACCACGAAAATTATTGAAATGATAACAACAAACAGAAGTGCTTTAAGGATGTTCATCCTTCTTCTTTTTCAGTTCTTAGAACTTAGGAAGGGTAACCTATTTTAATCCTTTCTCAAAGGGATTAATAAAATGAAATGTATACCTTGATACAATTACTTAAAACTTTGAGTATTCTGATTTTTGTATGAATGATTTAAGCATTTTGAAAATTTGGATGATGATAAAGTACTTGACAAAGTCTAGACCAGTGCCTATCCTTGGGCTACAGAGTCAAAGATGCAAATCCACAGAAAAGTAAATAAAGATACTTTAGATTTCCTTACAACCTATATGCAACCCCAATAATATTCCTTACAAATTACAGTGTCACTACCACACCACTGTATAAAATCTTCAAATGTTATTATGCTCCCTGAAATTACTCACAAAACTTAGTTCTTCCCTTGAAAGAAACTTGCAAGCAATTAGATAGATACCTTGTAACTAATATTATTAAAATGCCTTACAGATTAAACATAAAATAGCATACACAACAAGTAAAGAGACAACAGCAATATGGAATAAGAGTTGCACTATATTTTATTTATAAATTCTTGCTTCAATACATACAGAGACTAAAAGCTCAAAACTTAGACAAAATTTTGTAGTCTGGATTGTAATTATATTTCATCTCCCTCTTTTTTACAAAATTGATCCATATATATATCTAAACCATCTTGGAATCCTTTTAGGAAAGGATGCAACAAGCTTCGGATGGTTTTAGATACCTAACCCTAAATACAAATAAGACAAAAGACAAGAGAAACCAAGCAATGGAAAGAAAAAATAGAAAATGAAATCTGATTTACACCTTTTGTCTTCATAATATCTTTGACATCTTTGGTTGTGTATGTTGAGAATAGTCTCTGATTTGACTTTGGTGATTACTAACCTACTTTTATTTCAAGAAATCTGTATAAGGTGTTATGACATTCCTTTATTCATCATCAATAATATCCAAATCTACTGTCACTAGCTTATTCTTCTTAGGCTTTGTCAGAATGTCCTATCTTCCTCTTTTGGCCATTCAAAATTCTCCAACTGAGTCTTTTTCCTCTCCCATCTAGCATCTGTTATATTCTTAACATCAGATATGAATTTATTGCAATTTGATTCTTCTTTAAATGCCTCATCCAAAAGTGCATTGAATCTTTCCATATCCAATTATCCTTGGTCAGAGACATAAATGTCTTTATTGGGAAGTACATTTTCAAAATCTGATAACCATAACCCTAATCGCTTGATTAAATTATCATCGACCCTAATTAGAGGTACAAACCTACTATAATCTATCCCAAACATCTTTAATTTGGCATCAATTTGATTGGCTTTACCTTTGAAAAAAAGATAAGGTAGCCCCAATTTGTTCTATCTCGGTACCTACCAAAGGTACTATCTCGGGAAAATCTGATCTTAGTGGATAAACTGATGCTAATCTCTCAAAAAGTGATGTCTTCCCAGACCAAGTTGCATAGTAAGGGTTCAAAATTCTCAAAAAACTTTCCACTTCTGTCTGCAAGCCTGGAAACCTACCATATGCTCCATATAATACATATATCTTCTCCTTAATAATATTAATTCTATGCTGCAAAATTGATACCAATGCTCCCAAAATTACACTATTATGCTCAATGATCCCCTGCTCTACTTCAACCAATGTATCCCCTGTATCTTCCATCTAGATTTCAGCATCTATAAGCTCCTTGGGCTTTACAAGGGTAGGCTCTATTAGTTCCATTAGTTGTTTGTTAAGCTCATCTATAAGATTATCCTTTTCCTTGATTTTTATTAGGGCTAATTCCCTATCTTTGATAATGTCACTAGTGTCACTAGTGAGCTTTTGTAATTTTTCTGATAGCTGAGTTGTTTTTGCCTCATTCATCTGAGCTATCTCCAAGTTTATCACTTGAGCTATCTCCAAGTCTCCTGTGTTGTCAAGTGTCCAAATAATTTTGTTTCCCTCCATCTTCTCCTGAATATTAACAATAGATTGTTTTTTATCCTTAGGAGCTATGCTCCACATTGCAAGTGCTTGGTGTAATACCCTCTCCTATGGTGATACTTGGAATTTTGACTTGGACATTTTATTATGATGGTTAGAACTATACATTTACATTTATATTTTGTGGATGATGATATGATTGATATGCTCATTTATGGTTATCATTTATATGTTTATGAGATTAGAAAACCATCTATTTTTATATGTTTTATGGATCTAACCAAGGATTTGAATCTAACCATTATCATGATGTTTTATGTTTCATAGATATGTGTC
>MU227299.1:457018-470645 GCA_018584345.1 Thuja plicata
GAATTCTCACACATGGGTGAGCATTCCATTAGCCTTAAAAGGGGTAGGAATCACCTTTTTAAGTATGATCAGAGGACAATTAGGTAGGGAAGTATGCTTAGGAAGTGAGGTGATGGGAGTAGAGTAGTAATAGTGTAGGCTTAGGGTAGGTCTCTAGATTGGGTTAATAGGTTTCTAGCTAGGGTTTAGATTATAATCCAAATTAAATTTGGATAAATCATAGCTTAGAAGAATTAGGAATATGGAGATTCCCATGAGACCTCGGCAGCAGGGCAGAGGAGGAGAGCACGACAGAGATGGGTCTGATCATGGACAGAGGCACAGGCAGAGGGTGGATAGGATGAGGGGCCACAGGAGCCACCGAGAGATGGGCATGATTAGGCACCTTAGGTGCCCATTCAGGGACAGGGTCAAGGACCATAGGTGCCAGTACATGTACAGGAACCACAAGGGCCACCGGCAGGATATGTGTTGTAGGAGACACATAATACTATCATCACAGAGCGAGATAGTCTACAGATTGAGTCCGCGAGGCTACAGGGATTGCTAGGGATGGCACAGGTATTAGAGACCAGCTTGCATATAGAGATGACCCGGATACAGGGCCTACTAGTAGCAGAGACAACATGGGCAGACAGGGTCAAGGGTGCACTTGACACCCTGCAGGGAAGAGTGGACTCAGGAGAGTTCTTGATGGTGGACTTGATCCAGGATGTTGCTCAGTTAAATTGGATACCCTCATAGAGAAGATAGATCAGGTGACTGAGCAGATCATAGCATTGACCTCTGAGAGGGATTCAACATAGAGGCGGGCTGAGGCATATAGGACAGAGTGAGACATTGCTAGGCAGGCGGCCAGTGCAGGTGGGGCAAGCCAGGTGGTGGCAGAGGCTTTTGCAGCTCATAGAGATATAGCCATAGTAGGTAGGGAGGCAGCCCACTATCGGGCATTGTACCATCAGTTAGTTTCAGAGGGCCAGAGATAGGTATTTTTAGGGAGATCTCAATCATAGACCACAGGTTGGGCATCTTCTTCTCAGGGATCAATGGGGATGCCACCACAGGCACCACTAGGAGGGGGACCATCACAGCCACCAACATGATCAGATCAGAGGGTTTTTTATGTGACACACATTTTTGTATGTTGAGATGAGATGCACATGTATATTAACACCTAGGTGCATTACGATGTATTGATTGATGACGGACATTATACTTATGATTTTTTATATATGATGATCGATTGATGACTCTATATGATGTATGATTCTCATGCTATTGATTTATATGATACTATGATGCATATGCTTATATGAGTACTGACATTGATGCTTGCAGGATGTGATGTTTTATGACTATGTATATGCAGGATGAGATGTTTAGATGTATGTTTATGCATTTGTAGTATTTGTGATGTAATGTAATGGATGTATTTAATATGCTTATGAATTTTTTATGATGCAATGTATGTAAATGCAATGATCCTAATGAAAATGCGGGGATGATAGGAAAATGCAGGTATTGAATGGATGCAACGGATGCAATGGGACTCATGTTTTTGGTGTGAGTCACATTCAACTGATAAACCAGATAGGTAGATTATAAAGGACCAGGCAAGGAAGGATAGCATAATGGCAGCTCAGAGTGTTAGTGATGCAGAGCCATCTTGACCCTAGAGCATTATGATGAGTTTCATAATATTGTAATGTTTAAGTCCTTTTGAATTTTGTGTCACCATGTGAAGAAATGGTTTAATTGCTTATAATAGCATTAAAATGTATAAAAAATGCGTCATATGATATTGTCCAAAAAAAATCTAATAGAATAGGATGATTCATCGGGTAGTGGGACGGTTTTATAACTGTCTGGGTATCTCTTTTAAGAGAGAGTAATGTAACCGATTAGAGGGGGTTGATAGCAGAGAGAAAAAGGGAAGTATAGAGTAAGAGTAAAAAAGTGGGAGAAGAATTGGGGCTCTCTAGCGGCAGCCAAAGAGCCATGTAAACTATAATGCGTAGTGTATGTTTTTGAAGTTTAATAGATTGTAATTCCTTGAAATGGTTTTTGCTATGTATTGTGATTTCTCCCTCTCTATCGATAACATTATTTCCTTATGCTTTGGTTTTTGAGTTGGTTGAAGTCGACTGGTTATGTATCGGCTTTGAGTATTAATTAGACAATGTTGGTTATATATATTAGTTTCTCCAGTAAAGATTTACAGTGCTAGTTATATTAGAATAACATGCAACTTTATCTTTATGACGGTTCTTTATGTAATCCTGATTGGGAAGGTGGAATGGTTTCAAATAGTTTTTAAAACCATTATCAAAGGTAGTGGGGTTGGTTAATACCCACGTGGAAACCATGTAGTGACAGTCTTACTAGAAGGAGTTGCGAGCAGGTTACTTGCAGTAAGAGTGGTGTACAACAGCTGAATGATATTTCATATCATTTTCTAATCGGCATCTATGTATAGTTCGGTCTTCGCAGTGGGAAACAAAAGGTGGTGAACATAATAGATAAGTACATGCTCATAATTTGACCGAGTGTGAGAGGATAGACTGGGAAAGATCTTGTGGAGAGATCTTTGATAGCCTACAAAAGATCTTGTGGAGAGCTTTCTTGAGAAGAAAAGGCGGCAAGCGTATTTCTAACTATGCTCATGATAGTGGTGCGATAGAACCACTAAGGCGGTTGAATGGTAGTAGAGACCCGAATGAGGTTTGTGCAGCATTACTTGAAGATGGAAGAAGCTGAGGTTTATGTGGAAAGAGGTGGTGGTGTATTATGGTGTATGCATGTTCAATTTGAAGTTGGCCTAAGAGGATGGCCGAAGACCATAGTGTTTTTTAACACAACATTTTGAAATGGAGAAAAGATAGTAAACACGCCACCATTTTAAACCATATATGACCAGCAAAGTATGAAGTGATAATGGATATGCATAGACTATGGGAGAGTTATGGTTATCATATGCAGAATGAAGGAAGATGGCGAAGAAGATTTTGAGTTGTCTAATATCAATGAATGAGAATTGAGAGATTTGTGTACCTCTAAAGTGGTGCCTGTCAAGTAAGAATAGTGAGAATATGTAGACTTAAGATAGATTATGGAGAGTTTTGGAGAATGGATGAATGGTTTAATGTTGTACTACATCAGTTAGCATGATAGCAAGATGACTAGACACATGACAAATATACAAGAACCAAATCGAGCGATTAATTACAAGTGATTATGTACAAAGATTATTGACGAATCTCAATGGGATCTTGTTGTTTGATACGTGTGATAGTGTGGGAACACCTAGTGAATATGGGAAATGCTAAGGTTCATGGGGATGGAGGGGAGTGAGATTTTGATAGATAATGGAATGGTCCACTATGTGTGACGCCTGTTTCCAATTTTTTGTCACCATACTTGTCCAAGGCACCTGATTGCCAAGTTTTCATCGTTGGACAAAATTTTTCTTTTTACTCTTTCTTTTGCTTTTTTTATTATTTTTTTGATGTTTCCCAAGCACCTGTTTGCCAGGTTTTCACCAAGACAATCATTTTTTCAGCTTCATTTTTCTACTTTTTTTTTAGAATTTTTTTTTAGGACTGTTTTTACATTATTTTTGTACTTTTTTCAGGACTTTTTATGGATTTTTTTAAAGATAACTAGAATGAACAACCAGCTGTCAGGCATAGAAGTGCTTGAGATGAATGATTTTGTTAGGATCATTCAAGGATTCTCCTTCAGGAGTGGAGAGTTGATATTCCCCAGAACCGAAGCATGCAGTGACAATATATGGGCCTTGCCAGGTAACCTCAAACTTACCTTTCTTTTCTCGATCAATACCCACTTTCTGATTTTCCTTTAGCACAAGGTCCCCCACCTGGAACTGGCATGGGTGGAATTTCTTGTTATAGTTCCACTTGAGTCTATTTTGATAGATAATCAGGTGATCATAGGCTTGCTGGCACTTTTCATCTAGTAGATCAAGTTGTGTGAGTCGTGCTACTCGATAATCTTCATCATCAATCAGGCCTCTCAGTGATACTCGGAGGCATGGTAGTTTGATCTCAATTGGTAAGATAGCTTCAACACCATAGACTAGGGAATATGGAGTAGTTCCTATAGGAGTATGGTAGGAAGTGCGATATGCCTAGAGAGTGGGGTTGATCTGGAGATGCCAGTCATGACCAGTATCATTGACAACTTTCTTGAAGATTTTGAGAAGGTTCTTATTAGTTTCCTCAGCTTGGTCGTTACCTTGAGGAAAATATGGACTGGAGAAACGGTGATGGATATGGAGGAGAGCACATAGATCACTGACATGTTATTTTCAAATGATTTTCTGTGATTTGTGAAGATAGTGGAGGGTATGTCAAAGCAACATGCAATGTGGTAGAGGATGAATTTGGATATCTAGACACATGTAGTGAGTGTGAGCAGAATTGCTTCAACCCACTTTGTAAAGTACTTCATTGCTGTGATTATGTATTTGTGGCCTTCAGAAGAGAGGGGAGTAATCTTACCAATGAGGTCAAAACCCCAACAAGAGAAGGGCCAAGGGGGCACAATAGGTCTGAGGTCCTGGGTAGGAGTATGAATAAAATTGGCATGTTGTTGACAAGGTAGATACTTCTTGACAAAATCACAAGCATCATGTTCCATTGTAGGCCAATAGTACCCTGTATGTAAAAGTTGCTTGGATAGGACCATGCCACTTGTGTGGGCACTATAGATTCCAGCATGTACCTCTTGTAGAGCCTGGGAGGCTTTTTTTTCATCTAAACATCTAGAGAGAACATTGTGATAGCCTCGACGATAAAGGGTGTTGGCTACGAGGGTGTAGCGGGAAGCTCTATGAATAAATTTTTGGTGTTGGGTTGAGGTGAGATGAGAGGATATGATACCATTTTGTAGATGAGCTTGGATATCATGGTACCATGGGGATTCGGGACAGACCAAGACACATACTTGATTTGATTCATCATTCTCATAAGTGGGAGCATGAAGTTGCTCAACTAAGAATTCGTATTGCATAGACTCATGAGGAATATCTAAGAGGGAGCCAATTGTGGCCATTGCGTCAGTGGCCTTTCTACAAGTATGGTACTTGTGTTATCTTCAAGTCGATGAAATGCTCTTTTATCTTGTCAACCATTTCCTTATATGGCATTATTCTTCCATCTTTGGTTCGATATTCATCTAGGAATTGTTTGATGATGAGTTGGGAATCGCCAAAGACATGTAGATTTGTGATGTTCCATTCTATAGCCATGCATAGCCCTGTGACTAGTGCCTCATAATCTGCAATGTTGTTCGTGCAGGGAAATCCCAATTTGAATGATATAGGGATATAGCGACCTTGTGGTGTAACAAAAAGTATTCCTGCCCCTGCACCATGGGTTGTGTAGGATCCATCAAAGTAGAGTTGCCAAGTGGGTTGCTCTTCTATCATGTACAAATTCTCATCTGGAAATTTTGTGATAAAAGGATATGCATCTACCAATGGCACTTCTGTTAGGTGATCTACAATGACCTATCCCTTAATGACTTTTCTGTCTACATATTGAATATCAAACTCACTTAATAGCATAACCCATTTTTCCATTCGACTTGTGAGAGTAGTCTTGGAGAGTAGGTACTTGAGAGGGTCCACTTTTGAAATGAGCTTGGTTGTATGACTAAGCATATAGTGGCAAAGTTTTTGAGTGGTGAATACCACTGCCAGACATGCCTTTTCCATATGGGAATAATTGAGCTCATAACCTACTAAGGTTCGACTAATGTAATAAATGGCTCTTTCTTTGCCTTCATCATCCAATTGAGCAAGGAATGCCCCCAGTGTTGTTGTAGTAGTAGAAATATATAGGATGAGTGATCATCCAGGTATAGGTGGTACCGAGATGGGTGGATTAGCCAAGTATTCTTTGATCTTGTCAAAATTCTTCTGACACTGAGGATCCCATTTGAAAGTGTTATCTTTTTGCAGAAGATGAGTAAATGGTTGGCACTTGTCTGCTAGATGAGAGATAAAATGACACGCAGATTGTAACTTTCCTTGGAGGCAGCGTAGTTGTCAGAGTGTTTTTGGTGGAGGCATCTCTATGATAGCTTGTAACTTTTTTGGATCTATTTCAATACCTCTTCTAGATATGATGAATCCAAGGAGATTTCCTAACGTGACCCCAAAGACACACTTCTTAGGGTTGAGCACTAGGCAGTAGTGTCCAATCCTATCAAAGACGCATTCCAAAACATCTAGGTGATCTTCCCTTTTAACTAATTTTGCCAAGATATCATCTACATAGCCTTCAAGAATCTTGTGAATTATGTTATGAAAAATGATAGTCATGGCCCTCTGATAGGTTGCCCCAATGTTCTTCAAGCCAAATGGCATAATATTATAGCAGAAGGTGCCCTAGGGGGTTGTGAATGTTGTCTTGTACTGATCTTCTTCTGCAATATAGATCTAATTATATCTGAAAAAGTCATCCATGAGTGACAACATCTCATGTCCTGTTGTTAAATACACTATCAGGTCTATGTTTGGCAAGGGGAAATCATCCTTCGGACATGCCTTGTTGAGATCTCAGAAGTCTGTACATATCCTGATTGATTTGTCAGGTTTAGACACTAGCACCATATTGGAAATCCATTCAGATTAGTCAATGGCATGGATGATTTTTTCTTGGATTAACTTATCTAGTTCTTCTTTGACAAGTAGTGCCACTTTAGGGTGCATCTTTCTGAGCTTTTGTTTGACATGTTTGATGTTTGGGTCCACGACTAGATGGTGAACCACCAAGTTGGGGTCTAATCCTGACATGTGAGAATAAAACCATGCAAACTTATTTATGGATTCCTTCAAGAGAGTGACAAGATCTCTTTCTTTTTCTTTAGTTAGAGAGGTTTCTATGTATGTGATGGTTGGATTCTCTTTTGTGCCCAGGTTGATAGGTTTTGTTTCCTCGATGAGAATCAATGATTGTTCAGGCCTGTAATCATGGATTAGAGGAAGAGGAGAATCTTCATCCTCTGGCACCTCAAAGAGGTTTTCACCAATGGATATGCTCTTTTTTTTTACTATTTTGTGATCAGATATCGCCCCCGAGGGGTTTTCGCTAGGGGATCAATTTTTCTCTTTTTTATTTTTGTTTTCTTCTTCATTTTTGTGGCTGAAGTTCTCCTCTTCCCCAAAGTATGCCTTTGGATCTAGTTTGTCGACATGTGTTGAATCTTGCCCCAAGTCATTGCTCTATTCAATGGCTCCCATGAATCTTAGGAGCACGTACTCGCTTTGGAACTCATCGACATGTACGACACTTGTTTGGTCCCAGTCTGAGTTCAGGTTGACAAAGGGGAAGATCAATGAAGAGAATGGAAAGTTGGCGGAGGACAGAATTACCTAGGAAGATGTCATCGTCAATATTGTCATAGGCTTTCATAATTTTCTCTTCAGGGACATCTTTGAATTCAATGATTTGGCCCAGGGTCTAGAATGGTTATAACTGTTGTCATTAGTGCCCCCAGTTGTGGCAGAATCCATACCAAGGCCTAACTACTTTTATCATTTGGTGGGCACAATAGGATCTTTCATTCCTTTCTCTTCAGCGCCCAAGCTGCTTCCTTGATAGTTCTATTTTTTAGTAACCAGCTTGTGAGTTGAAGGGTATTTTCCTTTGAAATAATTGAGAAAACCGGTGTCTCTGGGTGGTGGATCCTTATAGAGTCATTTATTGATGTTTGGTTCCATCTCCTGGCTACTCAAAATGTCATTTGAGATAAAAGTGGTAGGGCCCAATTGTTTTATCTATGGCGTGTTTGGGTCTGTTATGTTATTGTTCGGTCTCCCTTGGGTATGTGGATCAACTGGCAATGCTCCAACTATGAAGGCATCAGATAGACTATACTCACCACAACCTTTGTTGTTGATCTTGACCATGGAAAGGGTGGAAGAGAGGATTGTTTCTGGGTCTGAATGGGTTCAAGATGAACTGGAGACAGAGGTGTCAATGTCGATCCTGTGGTAGTGAGTGGAATGTGGGAAGGAGGTCTCCAACGCATTGTAGTATGCAAAGGGCTTGGGATCTGAGCGGATGGTGATTTTAGTGTTGTTATATGGGAATTTGATGCACCAATGGTAGGTGGATGGGACAACTTCCATAGAATGAATCCATGGGCGTCCAAGGAGGATGTTGAAGGGTAGGTCAAAATCAACAACATGACATACCGTATCTTGAATTGTAGTCCCCACCTTGATGGGAAATGAAATGGTTCCTTTAGAAGTGTGCTCCAGATTGTCATAGGCTTTGATGGTAATTTTAGAGTACACAGATTTAGGGTTGAACCATTATCTATCATGACTCACTTGATGGAAAATTCTTTGACCATGACAATAATATAGAGTGGGAGATTATGATTGGGTTCTTCTGAGGGTACGTCTATTTGTTTAAAGGAGATGCCACAAGATGCAGACAAGTGGCCGACAAGGTTCTAGAATTCAGTGAAGTTGATGTCACTGGGGACATGTGATTATTGTAGGGCATTATTTAGGATCTCTTGATAGGTGGGTGAGGTGCGGAGGAGATCCAGGATGGAAATTTGGGCAGGAGTATTCCCTAAGTGTTCTAACAGGTTATATTGGGTACCAGCAGATGGAGCGGTACTTGCACCTGCAACGGTTATTCTACCTCGACGAGTGGTGACTGCGCATTGGTTATCGGCACCCTTGACATGAATGACATTGATGAAGGACTGGACTTGGGATATGCAGCCGATGAGATTATCGTAGTTGATATATGCATTTATATAATCTTTTATTTCGGCATTTTCTCCTTGCTTACCCTTCCCCTTGTAAGAGGATTGAGTGGGATTGCCTAGGCCTTTACCTGAGGTGTGTTCAGGAAATGCATTTTGATAGATTTTAAGGCCTACATTTGGTGATGGTTGGGCAGGAGAGTCCACTTTGATCTCTTTGTATTCAATGAGATCCTGGATGTAATGTTTTAACTTCATGCATTTGAGGATGGTGTATCCCTTAACACGATGGTAATAACAGTACTCATTATCTTTATACCAGGCAGGCTTAGGTGTTGAGTCATCAAATGGCTATGTTTTTTGGTACATGACTTGGTTGGCTTAAACCATTCTCTAGAAGATGACAGCTATGGGTTCACCCAAGGGGGTAAACATGCATTGTTGTGCATTTAGAGTGCAAGGCCTTGGTTTTCCATGTGGGATTAATATAGCATTTGTCTGGTTCACACGACCTTGGTAGTTGGGTTGATATTATGTCCCTGGAGGGGGATAGATAGTCGGGCCTTGAGGGTGTATGCTTTGTTGGTACATCAGTTGGGGATACGCAGGAGTGAGTTATGGATACATGGGAGGAGGTTGAGGGTATACTGGCGATGCTTGCTGATAAGTTTGGGTAGGTGCATTGGGACCAGCCACCACAACCTGAATGTGTTTGGTGTTAGTGGCTCTGTCAATTATTGCATTCTTGATCTTGTTCCAGTACCATGATTGATCATTATTATGTTTATTAGGTTGGGATTCTTTGTAGTGTTTGATGGTACTATCTTCTATGAGACCTCTTTCGAGATCTGTGCCTTTGATTCTGATATCCTGATAAGTTTGTATATAGTTCATGCGCATATGATAGGCAAGCTTAGGATGGAGGTTGTTAATGAATATTTTGATAAGATGTTGCTCAGGGGGTTGATAGAACAACCTTGTAGTAAGCCCTTGCCAATGCTAAAGGTAATTGGCCAGGCTCTCTCCTCCCTTCTGTTTGGAATTGCATAGATCAAGGAGTGAGAGTTCATTTTCGACATTATGTGTGTATTGGGGCACAAAATTTTCAGATAGTTCAACGAAAGTAGAGACTATGTCATAGGGTATTTTGTAGAACCACTCAAGAGTGGTTGCTCCTAAGCTTTTGGGAAATAGTCTCATGAGGAAATAATCGCTATAGGCCACTTCTTGACATGCCATGTAGAATTCTTTCATGTTTCTCATAGGATCTCCCTTCCCCCAATATTTATCAAATTTGTGTATTTCTAAGTGTTTGGGGAAGGGTATGGTAGTGATAGATCGATCAAACGGGTAAGGACACACCTATTCAAACTTGAATGTTTTAGCTTTGGTCCCTACTTTTAGCTCTTTGAGAGCATTCTTCATTTCCTCCCATTCTTGATTGATTTGTGGGGGAGGATTAATAACCCCGATTGCATTGGTTCCCTAGATCTAATATGGATCAAATGGCGAATATGGGGGGTTTTGTGGAGGATACTGTGGTGTTGGGTATGAAGGTTGTTGGTCAGCGTATATGGGTTATTGTGGTGGGAGCTGCAGTTGAGGGGAATATTGCAGTGGAGGAGGTGGCAACGCCTAGTAGGGTTGTTGCAACTGCTGGAAGTAAGCTTGTATTTGTTAAGGTGTTGGATAAGTGGGTTGAGCCTATTGTGCACCTACATAGGGTGAAGGATAGGTGTTTTATGGTAAAATTCCCCTAGTGGCTATAGCGAGGTAATTGGTGTTATTGGGAACACTGAATTATTGTGGTGGTGAAATGGTTTGTGATGCAGCGGAAGATGACATGGCTAGGTAGTTGGAAAAATGAGTTTGTTGTTGTTGCGTTGGTTGAAGGACAGTGTGTGTGCTAGTGAAAGGATTAGCGAGTTATTGTAGTGGTTGTGTTGTGAAGGGATTTTCCCCTTGCGTTTGTGGTTGAGGCTGCTAGGTAATTTGGATGATTGGTTGTGTTGTTGTGAAGGGGTTGGTTTGTTGTTGTGGTGCTTGGGATGTGAATGTATTGGCATTTTGTTGTTGTTGTTGTTGTTGTTGTTGTTGGGATGGTTGTTGGATAGATTGTTGCTACTGGATTTGTTGTTGTTGTATAGGTTTTTGTTGTTGTTGGATTGGTTACTATTGTTGTTGGATAGGTTGCTATTGTATAGGTGGGATAGGAATTTGTGGTATGGTGAAAGGGTTGGTAGATGTTTGTGGCATGAGAGGATTTGGGTCAAATTGTGTTTGAGGAAGAATAGCTGGCGCACGTTGTGGTTGTGTTTCTAGTGGAGTGGAGAAGGTGGACCCTTGCAAAAATAAGGGTTGGTTATAAGCGTTGGTAGGTGGTATGCCTATGGTGAAGTGTGTTTGTTGCTGTGGGTATGCGATGGAAGAGAAAGGTGGAATAGGTGTGGAGATTTGGGTGCTTTGATGCTGCGAACTGGGTGGTGCATTTTGAATGGGCTGAGCGGTAATGGGTGAAAAGGTGGTTTGTTGAGTGTTGACTGGTGGTGGTGGGAATTGTGCTACAAATGTTGGGAATGTTTGTGAAAGTAGAGTGGTTGTGGATTAGGGAGGTGCAGGTGCTTGCGTAGTGATAGGAGGTATTGCTTGTGTTGCTGATGTTGGATCAGGAGGTGGGGATCTTGAGGTAGATGAAAGTGTCATGTGCATGATGGAGGGTGGGATGGAAGGTTGGACTACTTGTGTGATAAGAGTTCCCACCTGTAGAGCTCATTGAAGTGGATCAAAAACTTTGTTTTTAGTGGGATGATAACGTCCCCTAGAAGTGCCATAGGTCGTGTGACAAGTGTGGGTATAATGCAATGCGGGAGTTGAAGTCCTTGTTGCTGAATGTCTAAGAGTACATTCCTGATGTTACGTCCACTCATGGTGTTCACCATGTGGACATGCCCTGGATGATTGATAAATTTCTCTATGGTACTTGTGGCAGGAGCCTCATTAGTATCTACCTAGATGTGCTCAGTTTGTTCATTGGGTTGAGGCGCATAGGTAACCATGGTGTTAGTATGGTCAATCATGGGATTAGATGAACTAGCTGGAAGATTAGGGTCCATGTTCTTCCTCTTCTTGGTGGCTCGTGTAATAGGTGGCATGAAATGACTACCCTAAGGGGATATGAGGTGCAAGATGCAATGCAAGGATGTGCCCAAGAAACTAAGGATGATGGTGCTAGGACTAGGATTTTAGATGATGTGTCTGTGATGATGAGTATGCTCCTAAGGATGACTTGGTATATGCAAGGATTAAAGATTGCTTTCCCTAGTGTAAGATCAAGTGGATGTGATTGTCTGCCTAAGATAGACTTGTGGTCTTCAGCGGACGGGACTATTTGTCAATGTGAACCAACCTTTTGATCAAGGTGATGAGATTGTAAAGGAAAATGGGATTATCCTAAATAATGCTTAGTTTAAGGACAATCAAGGATGGGGTTTTGATTAAGATGTAGGTTCTAAGAAACTCAAAAGGGGATGCAATACCAAGTGAGGGATGAGATTAAGGATCCTTTGGATGATGATCGGGATGATGCTAGGTTGACTAGGATTGGATTGGATTGGATTGGATTATGCTGAATTATACTAGGATGAGTGTGTGATGTGTTTCTATAGATGAAAACCTAAGGGAGGTCCTAAAATGCAAGCTAAGTGATCCTAAGAAGAGGAGGAATTTTTGTTTTTTGTAGTAGACTAGCTAGTCATATTGTTCAAGTCTGATGAAAGCAGTGTTTAGATGATATATGCCCATGAAGCGAGAAATCAAGAAAGTGTTCCTTTTTTGCTAAATTTTGACATTATGACTGCTTGTAAAATTGATCTCTGCTAAAAAATAGAATGTCAAAACACCAAAACAGTGGGAAACACAATGGATCTTGACAAATAAAAAGTAAGGGTTTGTAAGTCTCAAGAAAAGTGGTCTAGCTCGAAGACGCCGATGTAGGGCAGAGACGTTTAGCAGAAACGTCGAATGACGGTTCAGGAAGAACTGACGTTTGCACAGATGCCTCTGCGTAAACCAGATACGCCAATCTGTGAGTCTGGCAAAATTTGAAAGAAAAAGACAAGAAATTAGAAGGGTTTTAGGGACGTGGGTCCCACCAAGCATGCCAGAATGTGTATGGTGAAATCTTCAATCTATTTGGAGCAAGCTCAAACATGAGAATTTAGCGGGTTAGCACATATAATCCATGAAATAAGAAAGAAAATAAACAAGACATCATCATAACATCAGATAGAGCTAAAAACAAGCTATTTGCACCCTACACTACTTGTTTGATTTGCTCTTTTAGATTAATTGTGCATGTGCTCTCTCAAACACAAAATTGGATGGATCCCCAATGCAATGCAAGATTGGATGGAGAGAAGAGATTCAAAAACTAGTATGAGGAACTAGTCTCAAATTCTTCTCAACAATGATGTAGCTACTATGATATTGAAATGCAAAGAAAGAAGGAAAGTATGATTCATTTTAGCCAAAAAAACCTAACATGTAATATATATGTGATTTAAGCAAGAAACTAAGAGCATATGAAAACAAATATGAAATCTAGAGCTATGTTAGCATGATAACAATGCAAATATGAGAGATGAAAATGCAAGAGGAGAAGGCCTCTATTAATAGATTTTTGGGATAGAAGAGGAGGGGTTGAATGAGGTGGAATCTATGTGGAATCCACATAAGAGCCACATAAGGGACACATAGGCTTGAAGGGATGGCTATTTTTGGAGTCAAATATAGCATTAATGTTTGAGTGGCTCAAGAATTCCAAGTGGGGGGACAAAGGAGTAAAGAGCTTTTAAGAGGAATGGGTGACCATTTGGAG
>MU227299.1:496909-511877 GCA_018584345.1 Thuja plicata
TGAATATTGTTTCTTGTTTGAAGGAATTTATCTTTTTAGTGATCTTTCAAGCACATCAAACAGATTTGCATTGTTAGGAGGGTGAAACAAACACTCATCTTTTTCCTATTCTCTAGGTGGAGGATGAAAATCTTTGCTTGTTGACTCAGGTACACACTCAAATGATAATCAGAATACAACCATCACCAAGCACACAATGGCTCTAGTCATGATGTTGTATTAGCCGACTCCAAATGCAAGTGAGGGCACAATATGATGAGTGCCTTGGGGCAATTACTTTTTGCCTTGCACAAAGATTATCACCCTTTCGGGGATGAATCAGGAATTCTTTCAGTTGAAGTTGTTGTAGATTATTGGGAAATCTGTTCAAAACTGTCCCCCATAGAATTGCACAAGGCAAAATTTAGGCGTATAGCCCTATGAGTACCTGAATATATGTAGTCTCACAAGAAACATTCAAGTGGCTCCACTCTACATATACCCAAGCATGTTCAAGGAATGATGTCAAAATTCCATGAACAAAAATGGCTCCGTCTTCGGAGGATTTAGCCTACGAGGAAGAAACTATTTATAGTGAGTTGGAAGGGTTGGTGTAAAACCTATCCTCACTTGGGTCATTCTCGGGAGATTTTTTCCTCAACCGGTAGGCCCTCTACTGTTTAAACATGTGTACCAAGGATTGGCGATCTTTGGATGTCTGAATTTCTGATTCTTCTAAAGAAGAAGAGCATACTATCCTAATCTAAGCCATTTTCTCCCAAAAAATAATCAAGCAAAGTGGTTCTTTCCCTCAAGCAATGTTGTGCCTGATTTAGATGTTCTTATTTTAATGAAAACACTATGCTTGAAAGTAGATTTGCTTTGTTCATTTAGCCTCAATATTTAGTGAGTTTGCTTGTTCAATTTCTGTGTCCCAAAAATGAATTAAATTGTTGAACTTGTTCTTTGATCCAAAAGATTTAGTGATTTGTGTTGTTCATTTACTGATCCCAAAAGAATTATATGATTTGATTGCTTGTTCAATTAACTCCAAACTCTATTCAACCCATAAACTGATGTATGAGTTTCTGATTTTCCTTTAAAAAGGAAAAGAGCATAGTCCTCTAGTCAGTTTAGTGATAAATTGGAAAATGTTCCTTAGTTTTTAAAGCAAGTAAAATAGAGGTCAAGATGGGGGTTGGGAAACCTAAAAAACCGAGTTAGTTTTTTATGTAGCAACTCCCACGAAAAACTATCAATGTCAACCTGCAAACAATCGTTAAGCTATTTAAAAGATCAAAGAAGTCAAACACACAAATATTAGTGGTTAGGCAAAGTAGTTCACTAAAATTTTCACCAGATGCGATCCAGAAAGACACAAAACCATATACGACCTTCCTTACCAGATGTGATTTAATGCTTACCAGATGCAATCCTAAATGAAAAATGATCCGAGAAATCCTGGATGTGAGCCTCATTTTCTGCGGTTCAAGCGCGTATCCTGGATGTGATCCTGAATGACCAAAAATGACCCTGTAACAGAATTCTGGGCATGAAAATAAGTGAAAAAGTGATATAAAATTAGGCCAAGTTAGAAATTGGGCCCCATGGTGGGTGCCAGAAATGTGTGTGTATATTTGTGCACCTATTGCCTGTGACACAACACTTCAATAAGTCATTCTGTTAGTGAGAAACAAGGGTTAATGAGCATGTAAAACCCTAACATCGACCTATTTCTTTCTAACTAGGATGAGTGTAGAAAATAACATAAAAGCCCCCAGATTATGCTAAATACCAGTGACATAAACAACCTAGCATGAAAGATTTAGTTTAAAAACAACTATTTAACTATTTAAGCATGTATATTAGTCTAAAATGAGCATTATAACCATGAAGAAAGTGAATAATGGAGTGTGCATGAAGCTAGGAAGGAAAGGGTGGCATAAAAATGCTTTGAGATTCCTTCAAAATATTGGCATAACAACACTACAATTCAAAAAAAAATTGGCTTATTATGAGCTCTAAATCCCTTCAATTTATAGAGGAATGAGAGAGAGAGGGAGGGGAGACAAGGTTCATTAATGGAGCCCCTAAGGTCATTAATGAGGAGTAAGAGCCATTAATGCCTTGGGCATTAATGAGGGATGGGTAAGAGGGAATATCAATTAAGGGTTATTAATGAAATTCATTTAAGAGGCATGGGAGGATGTAAGACTCAACTTGGCAAGTTGGTCCTTAGAGAAGTCATGCTTGAGAAAGTTGACTTTCTCAGGTGGGTTGAGTTGTTAATCATTCCTTAATGGAATGTGACAACAATAGGAGGTGGGTTAGGATTAGAATTAGAATGAGGATTAGATTAGCATGGGGGGAATAGGTTGAGATGGGTTAGAACCCAGGGTAGAAGTGGTTGAGATAGGTTAGGTTGGGGTTTAAGGGAATATAAATGAAATGAATTAAAATTATTTAATTCATTTAAAATATAGGATTTAATTATTTAAGCATTTTATTACTTTTTAATAATTAAGGGGACTATAGCCATTTTAATTAAATTAAATAGGCTAGGGGAATGGGTTGTTTGCAAGTAGATAATTGATTTAGGGATTTATTTAACTCCTTTATAATTAAATATTATAGCCATGTTTGAATTTGGTTTGATTTAATTGGCTATAATAGTTAATATAATTTAGTGATAAAAATCACTTAGGACATTAAATTTGATTTTAAAAATGAATTATGCCAAGCAGTAACAGGGTCGTTTGGACATAATTGGGGGTATGATCACACTTAGGGTAAATAGGGTCTATAGTCAGAACAAACCAAATTCAGGTGGTTACAATGATAAATTTAATGAAAGGCATAGTGAGATTAGGGTTAACCCTAAAAACCATTTTTTCCAGTCCTCCCAGAACCTTAGTTACGATTAGCCACCCTGATGATATCCTCTTTCATGAATCCAACATAGGAAGCCAGAGCTATGAACCCTCCAACGATTGACTCGTTAGTTCGAAATGTGAATTCATTGTCAAAATGACAATCCCCTAAGCATTTCTCCATGGCACGTCTCACTGCCTCAGGGAGTTGGTTTAAAATCCTATTTCAGTTCTCTGGTTTAATAGATCCCCGAAAGGCCATGGTGCGGACATCACCCAACACAAAGGTTAGCAGCCTTGACTCCATATTCAAATAGACTCATTTCCTTAACAATTAAACCAATAAGCCCGTTAATGGGTGTGGGAGGGTTGTTCCTCTATCCAAGGAGGAGAAAGAATGTAGAAACACGTGGCAACCACCATCCCCTGGATGGATCAAGATTAACTTTGATGGTGCTTCACGGGGTAATCCTGGAATAAATGGGTTAGGATACGTAGCTCGGAATTACAAAGGAAAAATTCTGGCCTTAGGGGCCAAAAGGATAAAAGACACTACAAATAATGAGACAGAATGCCTAGGTGCAGTTGAAGCTGTCCTAATGGCGAGAAAACTACAATTCAGAAAAGTGCATTTGGAGGGCAACTCCCTGCTGGTAGTAAATGGCATTAAGAAGGGCCAGATGGACACATGGTATTTGAACAGGCACATTAGAATAATCAAAAGCATTCTGGTAGAGTTTGAAGATTTCCAAACCACACAAGTGTCGAGACTGGCTAATCACTTAGCAGACAAGCTTTCAAACTTAGGAGCTGATGGGTCGCTTGAGGAGAAATTTGAAATCTTTGAAGATTTCACCTTGGAGATGCTAGTCGAGAACCTTTGAATAGAGTAATCATAGAAGAGGCCAATTTCCAAAATGTGGGCATGAATACGTCACCCTACCACCAACATGGCTGGTTTACATGCCCCTAAGCATTGAGTGCTGCCATGGGGAAATCTTTCACTTCCCCCAAATCTGCCTTACGGTATGTGAATCTGAGTCTGTACCTGTGGGAGTAATGAGTTTTTGAGTGCCTTTTTGGCAAGTGGATGGAAACATCACCTATTTCTAGAGGCTTCAGAGGCAATTTCTCTCATTGAACTATGTTGTGACGAAGTCCAAAAACTAGAGTTGGGCGATGGAAGCCAACTTCTCTCTCTCAACCATGGGGCAAATCCTGGCTTTTGACACACCCATCACTTTGAATCGGCGGAGCCACATCTTCGTAGGGGAGGATGATGATTTTTGGGAGGCTATCAGAGATATCCTCGGGGAACATTTCCTCTAGAAAGGATGGCGCCCGAGAATGAATTTGGATATATCATCAGTTTTTGTGGCCATCGCCCTGATGGTGGCTGAGTCTAAAGCTGAAGTCTGATGAGTGGTCAGGGAATGCATGGTGGTGAAGTGGATTGGTGGTGTGGAGGATATTATTTCTCGAGTGGAGGTGGGTCTGGGATTGAAAATGGGGGAGGCACCTTTCCATATGATTAGGCGCGGTAGTCGTGGTCTACAACCACTGGTGGTCTGGTCCACGGCATGCCCGGAGGACATTCAGCTGGCATGGGCTTTGGGTGGTTGGAAGGCACTGCTAGTGGCATTGGATGGGGCCAAGGCAAAGAGTGCAAAGGTGGTGCCTGATAATGATAACCAGAAATGGAAGAAGATGACCATTAAGTCAACGGCTAGTTTGGATGGTGATGGTCGACCCTGGATTCGAAGGCAACTGCCGGTTACTAGAAGGGAGGCTAAGGCCTCTGCAGCTAAGAATGCTAGAGAGGAAGCATCTACGGGACTGAGTGGGGACACTAAAACTACCATTCCGGTTGGAGCTCTTGTTGACAAGTACGAAGAATTTGCAAATTTCTCCAGAGATGTGGCGACAAACTGGTTCCGTTAGGTGATCGTAGCTTTTTGTTGGGTCTCTGTTGTTTTAAGGGAGGTGGCTTGTTGATAGACCCCTCCATTTTTGGGTAGTTTTTGTAGTAATTCCAGTGTTAGCTCTCCTTTTTGGAATGTATGGCAGACATATGCTCAGGTGTGGATTAGCCCCGTATGAACAAATATGTAATCTTTTTTCTGATTAATAAAAATATATCATAATTACCGATAAAAATAATAATTAAACCAATACTTCTATGAGGAAGGAGAATGACAATAGGTCATTAATATAGAGATATCGATCCAGGTTACTTAACTCTTATCATTAATTACTTACTCTGAGTACACTCTTGAGCTCTTTGAAAAATAATTTAATTGAGCTTATACGTTTGAAGGGTCATGGTCGCAATTAATGCTTCTCTTGTATTAATGCCTCTTTAAGTCTTTGCTAATAATATCTATACGCTAGATATAGTATTACTTAGCATGGTCTCTATTAATTGATCTTATATCACAATTTTATTCTTATTAGTTTAGGGAAAGGTACCTCTCGGGATGGGACTTAAAGGACTAGGGAGAAATTAACAAGCTTAGATAAATTTGTGAAGGATTCACAAACCTAGATAAAATATTAGTCGGGTAACCAAGTTATGATTACAGTGACAACTCTGGTTTGAGGTATCTCATAATCATCAAAAGGATGAGTAAAGCCTTTGAGCTATCGGACAGGGCCCAAAGAGATAAAAATTGGACAACTCATCTAAACCTTGGAACCCTATTGCTGAATGATTGATCATAATAATCTAGATACCTAAGCAAAGGTTGAGTAATGAAGAAGAAACTATGGCATTAGGGTGTAAACTTATCATATTATATTAATAATAATCTAAAGCCCCTACAACATGCTTAACCTTACTTCGATCACAGGTAGGGTTAAGGGTTCATTTTAACTATATTTAAACTTAGAGTTTATAGATTGAGTCTAAATACTTTTTTACTGAATCGGGTATATAAATACGTAAAGGATTAAGATTTTTCCTATTTGTATATCTCTTAGTATATGTAAGTTCTTATGTCATTCTTAAAATTATTATCTTAAGATGATAATCTCTAGTAAAATAAGGGTAGACCAGAGTCTATCTTGCCAATGTATAATCTTAATATCCTAATTACTTATTCCTATTACTTAAAAATGCTAAGTACCTAAATGCAGGCTGAGTGGATCCACGTGCATCTAAAAGGGCACACTAGTCCTATCCACATTGTTGTAGCGTCAATACCAAAAATAGTCAAAGAAAATAGAAATTAATTCCCATTTGAAATTCTTCGGGGTGCATACACATATGGAATCCCAGCCTTGATGATTAAAAATCTACAATGAATAAATAAATGGTTAATACTTTCCTTGGAGAGATAGTATAGCTTGTAAGGGAAATACATACATATGCAGAGGGATCTGTCATTATAGTTGTAAGTGTGTGTTTAAATAAATGTGTCCCTACATACATACAAATAGACAAACATAAATACAAATATACATACATATATACAAACTCTCATTTGTATATACATACATATATGCATACTTACATATATACAAGCATCCATTAGTACATATAATCCTACATTCCTACCTAAAAACATACTTTGTGTATATACCTTTCTATATTATGGACAGAACAAGTTAAATAATTACTTATAAATTAATTATATTCAAGGTAAGAATTTGATATCTAATCCTTGGTCCCTGCCTACTTTAAACTATACTAAGATAGAGTAATATACCAACTTCCTAGATACAAGAAAAAAATTTAAGAGAAGGAATCTAAGCCAAGGCTGGAGAGGCACTAGGGGGTAGGAAGAATCCATCTACTCCTAAATTAGCTAATCCATCAACCCTTTTGTTTCCCTCTCTATATATATGATTGATTACAATTCTGGAAAAAACATTGCTAAAAGAAGTTGCTTCCGAAAGCAGCGCATTCAATTTCCAATCAGGTGTAGATCCTATTCTAAGGGCATTCACAATTATTGCTGAGTCTCCCTCAATTTCCATATTTTTTATTTCTAAATCCCTATACATTGTCAAACCTTTACACAGGGCTAACATTTATGCCCAATTATTAGTCTCCAGTCCTATAGGTGAGGCCGCCACTACAATTTCTCTCCCCTCGCTATTATGAACACAACATCCAATTCCAGCCACACCCAGGTTGCCCCTAGATGCCCCATCAAAATTTAGTTTAAACCAACCATGTTGGGGCAGAGTCCAGACACAAGAATCCCTTCTAGAAGTAGTTTTATTTTCACCCATACCTAGGAAGGGAGGTAGAACTAGGCCAACCCACTTTCCTCTAATTTTCTCATCCCAATATGACATCTTTGCTTCTCTATTTTGCTGACCCCTATTCTTGTTGTTGGTAAATTTAATAATGCTAGTTTCAATTTTTCTAATGAGTTGTCTCACTTCCATTTTCTCATCCCTAAAGATTCTTCTATTCCTTTCTTTCTATACTTCCGAAATCAGGATAGAGGGAGCAGTTATCCAAAGGTTAGCATAGATAATACCTTTCTTAATTTTTTGGCCAAGCTTGGAGCATCCCAAGGATGGTGTTGGGGTAGGTAGATTGCCAGCTCAGGCTAAAGGCTAACCAAGTCCAACACTGGTGAGAATAGTTATAGGTCAATAAAATATGATTAAGGTCTTCTTCTTCTTTTGCACATAGGGGAGACCTACTAGGTCCTTCAAACCCCATTCTCTTAAATCTATCTATTGTGAGTAATTTATGGTGTAGCGATATCCAAGTACACAAACATGCCTTAGGTAGGTAGTGTTTATTCCAGCAGAGTTTGATTGGTAAGTTAGTTTTAGGCCTAATTTGTTTACTTCTTATAACCTTATAACCATCCTTCATGTTGTATTCCCCATTATTGGACTCATCCCATACCAAGGAGTCTTTATTTCAACTAAGAACCAAATGTCTCTTTTTAAGTACATCTGTAAGAAGTATAGCCTCATCCCCAAGAAGGTTAAGCTGGGAGAAGTCCTTCCACTCCCATCCTATGCCATTAGAATATTCCCTGATATAATCTTTGACAACTTTACCAAGGGATGATTCTAAAAAGGGTCTGGATCTATTACACAGGGTTTTTTCCAATGCCTCGTACCCACCCCATGAACTAGACCAAAAGAGGGCTTCCTCCCCTATTCCTAGGTTCCAAGTAAGGCGACTAGAGATAATGAAGCGACATTCTAGCATAAAATTCCAAATGCAAGATCCTCTAGGAGGGTTTTTTTCTCTAAAAATATTTATAGGATTATTATCAACAAGATATTTGGATATTATAATTTTTGCCCATTTGGCTTGGGGTTTTTTATAAAGTCGCCAAACCAGTTTTGCACCTAATGCTTTGCCTTGATCTCCAATGTTTTTTATGCCCGCTCCACCTTCATATTTTGGACAACATACTTTGTCCCAAGCAATTAGGGGATATTTCTTATCTTCATTGGTTCCTTACCAAAATAAATTCCTTAAATATTTGTTTAGTTATGATTTTTTATTATTTGGGAGGTTAATGCGAGCTAGATGGTAAGTAGGCATAGCAGCTAAGATAGATTTAACCAAAGTGGCTCTACCGGCAGAGGACAACCACCTTCCTTTCCAAGAACACATTTTATTTTTAATCTTTTCAATTATTGGATTCCAAAGAGAGGCAGTCCTAGATCCCTTATCTAAAGCAAGACCAAGATATTTACAGGGAAGATATCCCTGAGTAAACTTTAGAATTTTACAAATCTATTTAGCTATAATATCAAAAGTGTTAAAGAAGAAGACTTCAAATTTAACCTCATTGATTTCTTGCCTAGCGGCTACAGTGTACGAGTCTAAGATCTATTTAAAGATTTTTGCTTCATCTACCTCACTAGCCCCATATAACATAGTGTCATCAACAAATTGTTGATGGGTAGTTGGATCCAGATTACTCGATATAGTAATACCTTTGAGTACACCTTCCCTTTGCCTTGAATGAATAGCCCGTCCTAAAGCTTATGGCATAATAGTAAAGAGATATGGGGACATCAGAGCCCCTTGTCTAATTCCCCTAGAAAATAAAAAAACCCTTACGGAGTTCCATTTACTAAGACATAAATCATAGGAGTAGATATACATTCAAATATAAGGTTGATCCAACTTTTTGCAAACCCAAAGGCTTCTAGTAATTTGCAAAGGAATCGCCAATCTACTTTATCATAAGATTTTTTGATATCTAGTTTGATCAACATGCTAGGAGACTTGTTTTTTTGAACTGAATGTATGGCTTCTTGGGCAATAATAATCCCATCATAAATTGATCTCTCGGGGACAAAGCCAGTTTGTTCCTCCATTATCAAAATAGGCAGGAGTTTTATGAGCCTAATGGTTAATGTTTTGGACAATAATTTATATAGGGTGTTGCAGAGTGCTATTGGTCTAAAATCATTAAGGTTTTCTGGTTTGGATTTTTTTGGGATCAAAGTTAAAAATGTTTTATTTACTTCTTTCAAAATTTTCCCAGAATTCCTAACCCCTTCTAGAGCTTCTGTGACCTCCTGGCCTATGAAATCCCAACATTTTTGATAAAAGCCAATTGAGAAACCATCAGGACCCAGAGATTTTTCAGGATCCATTCGCATTAGAGCCTCCTTCACTTCCTTAATAGTGAACTTTTCTAATAAAGCTTTATTGATCTGGGGTGTTATTAATTTTGGAATATGTTTAAGCATTTTTTGTTGCTCACACAGATTGGACGAGCCTAGATTATTTAAAATATCCTTAAAGTGTTTAATGGTTTCTTCCGCAATCTCTTTAGGATGCTGGAGAGAATTCCCATCCTCAGTTTTCAAAGCTTTTATTTTATTCGTAACTCTTCTCTGTTTCGTGTTGTTGTAAAAGAATTTAGTATTTTTATCTCCTGCTTCTAACCAAGATTCTCTAGATTTTTGTCGCCAAAAAATCTCTTCCTTTGACAACACGTCCTCATATTCAGATAGTAGCTTTTTTCTTCCAAATAAAGTTTTTCATCCATCCCTAAGCTAATGACTTGTGAGTTAAGCTCCTTCATCTTTTCTTCCAGGACAAGTTTTTTTTCGAATATATTACCAAATTTCTCAGAGTTCCATTCTAACATATTTCTTTTAATTATTTTGAGTTTATTGACAACTATATACATTTTTTAGCCTGAGACCTGCACTTCTTCCCACCATTGTTTAATAAGATTAATGATGTTATCATCTTGAAACCATATTTGTTCAAATTTAAAGGGGCAATGCTTTGGTCTAGAATCTGTTAAGATTTGTAGTTGGACAGGGTAATGATTTGAACCAGAAATGGGAAGAATATTAGCACAAAAAGTTGCATTGATATTACTAAGACATCTAGAAAGAAAGAATATGTCTAATTTTTCTGCAATGTTGCAAAAGTCCTTCCTTCTATTATTCCAAGTAAAGGCATTATCTTCAATATTAATTTCAAGTAAAGAGTTTCTAGAAATCCAATATGTGAGATCAATAGCTGCTTGAGATCATTTAGAAATACCTCCCCTCTTCTCAGAAAGCTTAGTAATAGTATTAAAGTCCCCACCAATCAAGCTAATATGGTTGGGGTAAGAACTGAGAAAGGTCTCAATTTCCAACCAGATTTTAAGCTTGTCCTTTGTTTGTGTAGGGCTGTAAACATTTATGAGGTTGAAAACTAAATTATTCATAAAGTTTCTAACCTGGCCTACCATCCAATTCTGGTGTTTTTCTAAAATAGCGAATGAGATAGATCTAGGATCCCAAATAATTGCCAGACCCCCCGAAGCCCCTATTGCTTGTGATTCTTCTAAGTTTCTAACCCCTAGTTTTAGTTTAAAGATAAGTACATCCTCCTTACTCATTTTTGTTTCTTGAATTAAAAGCAAGTATACCTTAGTATTATTAATGCAGTGTTGGAGAATCTGTTGCTTGTTAGGGGCATTCAGGCCCCTAACATTCCAATTTAAGACATTCATAACCCCTTGAGAAGGCCCTTCCCCTTCCCAGGATATAAGAGAGTAGTAATTTTGACTTGGCCTGAAGCATCTCCATCTCTATTTCTAAGTTCCCCTTTGGATTTCCTACCCCTTTTTTTAAGGGTTCGACCATAGTCAGGGGAAGCTTTACTATCCTGTGTAAGGGCAATTCCATAGGTTTTGGGGTCCCCTACTTCTAAATTACTAATGTTAACCAACATGTCTGTTGTTGCCTCATAGTCCTCTAACCCTTGCATTTCATGGATACCTTTAATAAGAGATCTTTGAAGAGAAAGTTCTTCTTCATAAAAAATTTCCTCCAAAAAAATGTCAATAAGTTCATCCGGGAGGGAATCACCAATATATTGAATAATAGTATCCACATCTTTCTCAATTTGAGTAGGAGAACAGAAAGCCGTATCCTATTCAATATATGCCTGAATGGATCCAGCTGCCATCCAATCCTTGGAGGACATAAAGGGATCCTCCTTAGTCTCCTTTAAGCATTCCAACATCCTAAATTTTGATTTTACCAATCCTATGGGCACATAAGGGTCTGAGATAATTTTTAAGTTTGGGGAACCCCAAATATTCTCTTTAATATTATGAGAATGCAGACAGATATCAGAAGATGTGGTGCAAATGCCAAAGTTAAGTTGCGGGCCCATAGAATCCCAAATCTTACTAGGGTGAACATTCCTAAGATTAATTTTTTTCGATGTCAACCTAGAATAGGAAGCTTTGGTTCCCAGAGTATCAAGAATTACCCTAGAGATTTTGACTTTAACTGGCTTAGATCTTTTATTACTAGGTTGCCACATCTCAGAATGCAGTTTCGGGTCTTTAAATTCTTTTATAAGGTTACTAGGCTCATTTAAATGAAAAGTTTCCAAGGATTTAAGACTTGGTATATCATTAAACGAACGGTCAGAGCTCATATTAGTACCAACATAATTAGTAAGTTCTATAGTTTCCACTATAAGTGCAAATTCCTTAGGTAAGGTTGGATAGAGACCTAGGACAGAAGGCAACAAGTCCAATTCTAGGTTAAGGGAAGTCCTATCACAATTTTCCCATGAGGATTTAGGGAAAAATTGGGAGGATAACCAGACCTCTTTGTCCCTTTGACCAGAAAGAGCTTGCGCAGAATCTAAAGGTAATTTTTTCCACTGAGAACAAGCAGGCATCCTTGGTAAACACTCTATTTTTTTACCTAGATATGGAGATTTGCATAAAGGATTGGTTTGTTGAGGGGAAAGAATATTTGGTATCTTGATGACAGACAATGCAAAACCTCCTCAGTCTTTGAGGAAGGAAACCTTAAGCCCATTAGGTTCACTAGGAGTAGAGATTATAGTTGTAATTCTTTTATTATGAAGCATGTCTTGATATATTATTTATTCTCATTTTAGAAAATTTATATTTATATGTCATATTTAATAATATTAGAACATTAAAAAATAATTATTACAAATTATGAAAAAATGAAAACTTAAATGATTTAAAAACTATTTTACAATAATAATTGAATGAAATTTTTTAAAGGGCTATTTTATTGTAATATGTAAATACCATCTTATATGAATTCAAATACAACCTTCACTCTATGCAAATATGAAATAATACATACCAAAATTAAATAATATGTACAATTTTCTAATTTAGTTTAGGGTTAAGGTTAACTTAAGAATACTATTAAGGGTTGGTAAAAATTAAGGTTTTTGCTCTAAGATAAAGCTTCTAGTATTGGGGCTAGAGTTAGTACTAGGATTCAGGTAGAGGATAACCATTTTAGAATAATGTTTCGGGTTAAGGTTATGGTTGAACTAGGGATAGAGTTAACATTAGGTTTTGCTTAAGATTACAGTTAGTGTTCTTATTAGTATTATGGTTAGACTTAATGTGTGTTATATTAGAGTTAAAATGTGATTAAGGTTAAGGTTTTATTTGCAATTCTATCTATGATCATACTCCCTACACTATAACCTTGAACTTAATCCTACATAAACCCTAATTCTAACCCCAATTTTACCTTCAACCCTAACACTAACCCAAACCATAACTCTTAGAAAGAAGACATATCAATGATCAAAACCACCTCTATTTAATGTAGTCTATTCCATAAGTTAATTATCCCCTTGTATTGTCAAAAAACTATAGAATATAATGAAGGATGCTAGAGAACTTATGCGGAGGATCTCTTCTTATGTTTACTAGAGCTTATCTTAACCATTCCTTCAATTTGTATAATCTAATATATTATTTCATTAGCTGATAGGCTTTAAATTGTGGACTTCATTGTCCACAATTTCCAGCTAAATTTGTCTCACATTTCAAAAACACCTTAGACTAACATTATACCATTTTCAAAACAACTTTCTAGCTGAAAAATCTTCCAAAATTTTTTTTCCAATCAAAAAGCAATTATAACAATTTTTTGCATTAGTAATTTTTTAAAAAAAACATGCATATTTAAATATTATTAATAAAAAAATGAATGTGCATAAAAGGAAAAATCTATATAGGCTTTATATTGTGGACTTGACTGTCCACAATTGCCCGCTAAACTTGTCTCACATTTCAAAACCACCTTAGCCTCTTGTTAAACCATTTTCAAATCAACTTTCTCGCTGGAAAATCTCCCAAATAAATTTTACCAATAAAAAAAGCAATTATAATGATTGTGCATTACTAAAAATAAAATAAAAAATATACATATTTAAATATTATTAATAAAAAAGTGAATGTGCATAAAAGAAAAAATCTATATTTTATTATTTCTTCTTTTCATAAAAATATCTTTTAATATTATGTTCCTTTATTAGAATATTCTATCTTTTTTAATGTTTCAAAAAAGAAAAAATACTTTAAAAAACTGATCAAAAAATTTGAATATATATATATATATATAGACTAAGAAAAAGAATCTGAATCTATATTTTATTATTATTTTCTTTTAATAAGAATATCTTTGAATATACTAATAAAAAATATTAAAATTAATTATCTATGTTATTGAATAAGAAAAAAATGTTAATCATATTTTTTTTGCTTTTAAAACAATAATTTGAGATTCGCATAAGCATACACTAATCATGTTTATTTTTCTTTTATTTTAAAACAACAATTTGAGATTCACATACACTCCATCGACAAGACATTTGTACTTTTAAATCTTCAATCCTATCGACTATGTATTTTACATATTTTGTTTAATAATTTTTAAACACAATTTTTTCATTTTCGCAAATTTCAGTTTATATTGAAATGCGGTAGGGATAAACAAGAATCTGAGTATTCAATGTCACTTCAGAAGTGGATCAAACACGTGTTAGCAAACTATAAATTTGATCAGGTATCTGTAGCCATTTCTTTTTTATTTCAGTATATTACACAGTGTGTGGTTATTTTGATAAACTTTTTGATTAAATGTGCATATCTTTATTGACGATTTTCCATAATTTTAAAGACCATTCATTTCACTTTCTGAAATATTGAATGAATAGTAGATAAAATTGTTGTAGATGACTTGCATTTCTTTATCAAACCATAAACAAAGACATGTATTCAACTAACCTTACTCTCTTTGTAATCTATAAAATTTGAAGAATAAAGTTAACCCTTGTGTGTGAGGAGCGATTAGAGGGAACACGTGATCTTAAAATTATGCACTCTTGGTCCACAAACCATGGTTGCATGCTTAATTGTATGCCTCGTTATTTTCAAGTTTATTTATATTGCATTTGCTTGAATATTTCTAATTCATGTTGAAGTTTTGTAAAATCCTTTCTAATGAATTATACACCTATCACCAAATCATTGTATTTCATTAAATAGTAAACAATTATATCATATTATTCATGCACCTTTTTAATGTCTACACATTTTGCATGCATGTCTATTGTAGATTTCATAGTTGAAATATCTAAAACCCATCAAACCTTCCCTATCTTGACAAATGCTTATGCTTTGAATCTTCCTGCTCAAGCCTCTCACAATGGTTGAGGACATTCGATTTGGTTTTACTTCATTAAACCTATTTTGTGCATGGCCTCTAAGTATTTTTATGAAATGATAAATACTAATAAAAGATATTAGAAATAATGTAACTATAAATTGTTTTATTAATATTTAACTAAAATACTATATATATATATATATATA
>MU227299.1:520007-540240 GCA_018584345.1 Thuja plicata
AACTGCAAACAGTAGCCGAGAAAGAAGTTTCCTAACAAAATGCATTGTATACATAAGATAGTTTCGTGACAATCAAACATGGAAACCTTCTTAATAACTCTTTTCCTTAGCACATGTCTCTAAAGATTTGTCTCCTTTTCTTCTTTCTAGAAACAAATGAGTTGTAATGTTGAGGATTTTTCGGAGGATGGCGAGGACCTGCAATTGAAATTAAAAAATGTGGGACTCACTATTGTACTAACAATTCAATCTAATTCCTGAATTAAAAGTGAAAAAAAAATGGAGGGCCTCACAGAGAGCACAGAGATTTTACTTACAACGAAAAGAAGAAGAAGGATTTGGACCAATTACAGTTTCTTTTCATTCTGTTTGCTCATTGTTAGAAACTAAACCAATTGGTAACTTGCCATTGACATTCTGTTCACAGTTTCTCAGAAGGTTTTTCGGACACCCACTTTTTCCATATATCTTTACTTTGAAATAAGACCAACTAAGGTACTTCAACAATAGAAAATCATGCAATTCAATTCCGTAATGATGCACAAATTCTTCCCAGCCCCGTCGAAGCTCCAGTCCTTTACTAGTACTACATAGTTTTGCAACCAAAGGAGGGCTTCTTGATCGTTTTGGGATCCTTGGGCCCAACAGAACCACATTTTGGATGGTCCTATTAGCAATCTCACTTCTCAGATTTGGAACATATGCAGGAGGAATAGTCTTTAATAAAGTAAACATAATACCAATAGGGTTTACAGTAAACATAATACCAATCGGGTTTAAAGTGAACAAAATAACAATTGGATTTTCAACAATATGAAAGAAGATGGTGGCGAAAGGTGTATATGTATTGGTGTTACCAGCTTTCCTTCAAAGTCCTCAAGCATGATTTTGAAGAAGAAAGAACACCCATTAGAGTTCACTTTGCCTTTGAATTTCTTTTTGCCATGATTTCTAAAGCAATCCTTAGTGCACTCTATGCAAGGAATAAAAATGTTCCTTGTTGCTTCATTCTCCATGTCAAATTTAACACAATCCTTAATGTACTCTATGCAAGGATATCATGAAACAAGGTATGCACCGCAAGGAAACAATGAAAACCAGTTATGCACACACATTAGAAATGAATAGACAGAAACCTTCGACACCCACAAATGATTATACCCAAAATATATGTCAGTTGTGCTTATGTGCATGTTTATTAATCTAGATCAACTTATTAACCTATTTGAATTCAATGGACCAGAATTAGATCATAACATACACAAATTAAACTATTTTTGCATCCATAAATAGGAATGACGAATGTGCTTGCACCCACAAGAAAAGAATGCATGTATTGGTCAAGAATATGGTGCCTCTCTTTCAACCAAACTACACCAACATGAACATATGGTGTTACAAGGGCCAATAATGTGTCTGCTTGCACTTCCAAATATGTGACACACAATTGGTCCTTGAAGAACCTATGCCCCTATTGATGAGTGGAAGGAGAGAATAGAGCAACATAAAATACAGAAAATAAGAAATAATTGGTACCAACCTTAAATAGGAAAGAACAAAGAATAAAACAACGCTGACTGCAGAGAATAAAACATTGCTCAAACATGGAATGCAACACTTGAAAATGAAATTTTTACTGATTGTTGTAGAAGCCTAACTATTTTATTGTACGACAACAATCTTGAAGGTTATTGGAACAATTATGCTCCTTCGAGGTTGTTGACAGACAATAAAACCGTTAATAGAGACAATACAACATAAACACTCAAGGTTGTTCACAGACAATAAAATAGTTAATAGAAGAGAGCAACATTGACGGTTGTTCACAAACAATAAAAAAGTTAAAAGAAGACAACAACAGTCAATGTTGTTCGTAGACAATATAACAGCTATAAGAAGAGAGCAACAATGAAGGTTGTCAATAAACAATAAAATAGTTAAAAGAGTTAAAGCAAATTTGCACTGAGAATTACAGACACTTCTTCACAATTATATGAAATTGGTCAATTAATTTGTGGTTGTTGTATTTCAAATTCAAATAATGGTGGGAATGCATCGGTCATTTCATGCATAAAAGCACAAGCATTTGCATTCATACAGTAGATTGAAGAAGTACATATTTGAATACAAGAACTTGCATTTTTAAATTCAAGTATAGGATCATAGTTCACTATAGGATCATGAATGCTACATTATCCACTAGTAATACACCATAGTAAAATGAGTAATGAAAAATAATTTCACTGCATAATGTAGCATTCATAAGCCTTAATGAACTATGATGTCTTTAAAAAGACATGAAATCATTATCCAGTTATGCACAGGCATTGAACAATAACCAACTTGTGTAATCATTGTTACTTGTGATTACAACAGCACATGAAGTAGAGAAGAGGCAACAATACGACATATTCTCATGATTAAATTGACAATGTTCCCTATTTCTGTCACATATATTGCAATAATATAACATCTTCTCATGATTAAATTGACAATGTTCCCAATTTCTGTCACATATAACAATAATACTTGTATGTACATGCAAGTATGAAGTGCAAGTGAATACAATAATAATTATTGTTTAAATAGGGAGATGGATATAATAGAAATGCATACAGTCAATGTCCAATAGATGAAATGAAGGAAAATGCATACAGTCCAATTATGTACGTCAAATAGTACAATGATACCAATATGACAGCATGACTACTTATTCACAGTATACATGGTTCTATGGTTCCTTGTGGATAGTTATTGGGCTAGGGTATTGCTATCGTGAAAACCAGTTACGCACATGCATTAAACAATAACCAACTCGTGAAATCATTGTTACTTGTGATTGGAGCATCAAATGAAGTAGAGAAGAGGCGCGAAGAGAAAACAAGGAGGCAAAATGGCACGATTTTAGGGTTATTGATGTGCACTAAATGGGTAACCCAACGTTGGTTACGTGTCACCGCTTGGTAGCAATGGTTTCAATGTGATTTGTTGTGGGGTTAGCTGAGGGTAAATGGGGTCATCGACATGTTGTAATAAGATGTTGACACAAACAATTAAAGTGCTAGAGTGATAATTTTATAATCACCCCTAAACATTCATGAAAACAAGTTGTGCACAAATTTTTGTGACATATATTGCAATAATACATCTTCTCATAATTAAAATGACAATGTTCCCTATTTTTGTCACAAATATTGCAATAATTTCAGTGGATAATCTAGCATTCATAAGCCTCTAAGGAACTCTAAAAATCACCTGAAGCAAATCACGAAAAAATTTTATGCACCGCAAGGAAATTATGAAAACAAGTTATGCACATGCATTAGAAGAGAACAGACAAAAACCCTCGACATGCACAAATGATTAGACTCAAAATATTTAACAGAGAAGTGATTAAGCCCTATAAATAAGTCAACCAAATGATTGAAACTACAAATACATTGTGTTAAAAAGAAATACAACATCTTCTCATGATTAAATCGACAATGCTCCCTATTTCTGTCACATATATTGCAATAATTAACAAAAACCCTCGACATCCAGAAATGATTATACTCAAAATATTTAACAGAGAAATGATTAAGCCCTGGAAATAAGTCAACCAAATGATTCAAACTACAAATACACTATATTAAAAAGAAATACAACATCTTCTCATGATTAAATAGGCAACATTCCCTATTTTTGTGACATATATTGCAATAATACAACATCTTCTCGTGATTAAAATGACAATGATCCCTATTTTTGTCACATATATTGCAAAAATTTTAGTGGATAATCTAGCATTCATAAGCCTCTAAGGAACTACGAAAATCACCTGAAGGAAATCATGAAAACAAGTTATGCATCACAAGGAAATCATGAAAACAAGTTATGAACACACATTAGAAGAGAACATGCAGAAACCCTCGACACCCAGAAATGATTATACTCAAAATATTTAACAGAGAAATGATTAAGCCCTAGAAATAAGTCAACCAAATGATTCAAACTATAGATACACTATATTAAAAAGAAATATAACATCTTCTCATGATTAAATTGACAATGTTCCCTATTTCTTTCACATACATTGCAATAATTTCATGAAAATAAGTTATGCACATGCATTAGAAGAGAACAAACCTAAAACAAGTTATGCAACACAAGGAAACCATGAAAACAAGTTATGCAACACAAGAAATTCATGAAAACCAATTATGCACAAGCATTGAACAATAAGCAACTTGTGAAATTATTGTTACTTGTGATTGGAGCATCACCTGAAGCAGAGAAGACGCGCAAAGATGGACCGTCGTGAGCCGAGAGGAGGTGCAGAGAGAAAACAAGAAGGCAAAATGGCCGAAAAAGGTATGAAGAGCATGATTTTAGGGTTATCGATGGGCAGTTAATGGGTAACCCAACACCAGTTATGTGGCACCGCTTAGATAGAAGTGGTGTTAATGTGATTTGTTATGGGGTCAGTTGAGGGTAAATAGGGTCATCGACAGGATATAATAAGATGTTGACACAAACAATTAAAGTGTTAGAGTGATTATTTTATAATCACCCCTAAACGGTCCAAAATCACAAACAATTTGGTCATGGGTACAATAGCAATTGGTTATTGGGTCTAAAGTGATTATGTTTTGAATATTTTATTGTCGCCTATTGGGGGGTTTGGGGGCGGGTATCGGGCGCCACTTTTGAAATGACACTTTTTGACCACTTTGCGCTCGATGATCTCTTGTAATGAGCCTGCCTGACTCTTTCTTGGAATTTCAATTTCTAGATTCACTTTGCACTAAAGATAACTTATGCTTCCTATGAAATCAATTTTTTATAATTTTTTCTAAATGTAAATCAAAATTGTGAATAACATTAAATAACTCTCAAATCCCTTGTCATAATTACAATTCATTACATAATGGTAAAATTATGTTATTATTCCATGAGACAATCAAAATCCAAGCAAAAAGGTGCTAAACAACTATGCTACCTTTAAACCCTCCAACGTTGGCTAGCCGCGAGTCTTCAAATGCTAGCGGCAACACTGAATTCTGGCCCCATCATGCCTTACTCTATCCGCACACTTCAAAGGCTGGGTGCGACTCAATAATCAACGCTGCTGTCTGAAGGAGGAGTGACGTCCAGTCACTATGCAACTTCCAATACCACTCGCAATGTTGATCAACCACAATACAGGCCGCGACTTCTCACACAGGGAAAATGCTGAAGTCAAGCAAGCCACGTTAACTCCTTGACACTACCACCACCTCATACACAATTTACTGACATCCGTAGCCCAATTCCAAAATGCTGTACACTCAAATCACATTCACAATCTGATCAACCATGTTCTGTAAACCCTCACCAATACTCCAATTTGAAAGTATATAAAAATGCTTAAGATAATAATATGAATGTCCCGAATAAATTTGCACCCTCAGTGTGCATAACCCATTGCTTCAGAAATCCTCTCTTAAATACAGATGAAACACAGTAGAGAGCACCTTCAATTTTCTTTACATCAGCAGCAAATTGTAATTCAAATTCAGTATCAAACCCTTATACCTCAGCAAGGGCACATTTCAGAAATTCTGACACAGAGCCACAAAGTCAAAAGTTTAATCAATAATCGAATACCAATCCTAATGAAATGAGCTCATATTTATAACCCATCATTGGCCACAGTTTCCCAAAAAGAGCTTCAGTTCACAGCTCTTTTAATTATCAACTTCTAAAACATTATTATAATAAAGTATTATAACAATATGACTTTAATTATTAATTAATAAATATGAACTCGTGCAATAAATCCAACATCCGCTGCAGGTGATGACTAACTGCCAGAGCCACCCACTGTACTGCCAAAAATAGACTTACTAAAAATAGCAAGTCTGCCAACTGGGACCCTCAAAATCACGAGGGTCATGATAATGCGCTGACAAAGCCACTGCCAATACTTACTAAAATTGGGCACATCACATCTCTACAGAGAAATCCACAAATACCCAAAAGCCGAAACCTTAGCTTTAAGCTCCCGACTTACCTACGGAGACACATCGAAAAAATTGAGAAAATCCGCTTTACAGTTTATGAATTCTAGATGCACGAAGTTAGCCTGAACAGCTACTAGCTCCTCTCCCCTAGTATATACCTTACCATCACTATAACTATTGCACCTTGTTTTGGTACAAATGCTTGTTAACCTAAATTGAAAAAAAATTAAATTCTTTTCAATTGCAAGCAATTGCATGGGACCTGCTTTATGCCTTTGTCAATGCTGGTTACCTAACCTAAATTGAAAAAAAAATTCTCATTAAAGCCACATCTACTTTACCTCAGGAAAAATGGATAACTAAAAAATTCAAAATCCTGTGGAAAATATAAATCTGGTTACTCACTCCACTGGGACAAGAATTGGAGGCTCATTTAATCCCCAACCAGGGTAAAGAGGAGGAGCTGTGCAATAGAGGTAACATCGTTACTGTATATTTTAGCTTACTGCCTTTATTGTGCACTGTAACCTGAGAAGAAGAAACGAACAAATGAATTACATAGATGCTTACCTGAAAATGAAATAGGTGACTAGGATTCAGGAACATATGTTTGTGTGGACAAAATAGATTCTCCGCCTAAATGAAACCAATCCTTTGGCACATACAAATGCAGATAAATGTGCACATTTTAGAGAAACAGATCAAAAATATGAGGAGATGAAGTCTAGGAAATGCCAAGAACTTCATCCAAGAAAACCTATTTCAAGATCAATCATCCGGTAAAATCTTAATCTCGATGCTAAGAGTAACTGCGAGAAGCAGACAGACCGTAGATTGCATGCCTTCAGAATCTTTAAATACCACATTGTTATTTTGCATTCTGAACGCTATATTTTCTTCTTTCATTACATCAAAAGCCTAATTCCGATGTTGAGAATGACTGCAAGAAGTAGGCAGGCCGTATATTGCATGTCTCCAGAATCGTTAAATACCACATTGTAAATTCTTTCATTCCTGCAAAGGCTATACATTAATATCACTACCAAAACATTTTGTTCTGATTTTAGCCTTGACCTGCTCATACAGCCTATATGTACTGCAGCTCTGAGCACATTTGGAACTCTCGATTCCTCCATTCTATTACAGTCACGTGGTACTGTGTCAAAGGCTTTTCGGATGTCTACAAAATAGCAAAAAGTTTTGTTCCCTTGAATATTCCATAATTTTTCAACCAAGAACCTAAGGGTAACACCATGTTCAATTGTGGAATGGGAATGTTTTGGCCTAAAACCAGCCCGTCCCTTGGTTCCTTTTCCTTCTATTTCTGCGCAACTACTAATCCTGCATTCAATCATGCTTCCATAAAGCTTCCCAATGAGGGGGTTGACCATAATAGTGAAGTAATTTAATGGATTGTTTATATCACGGCTTTTGTGAAGAGGAATCACAACGCTGTTTGTCCAATTTTCAGGGAAACCCTCTGGAGTGACATTATTGAAGATACGGTTGATATGAGGTACAAGGAATTCAATGCCCCATTAATACAAGTGCATGAGTGGGCAGTGAATGAAAGTGCAAAAAATGCAATCTATTAATACAAAGCAGTCTTATTTAATTCTGGTTTGGAATTGTCGCTTACTGTTCTCTTGTTTAGGGGATTGGATTAACAGTTTTTAGGCCCCCACAGTATGAAAAGTAACTAAATATAGGTGAGTATCGTTTGTATTATTATTCTATTATGCTCCGTCTCTGTCATTTTGTGTGTTTCTCTGCTTTTTTGTTGAGTGCAATGTGGCAAGTCTTAGCTAGATTGTTGGAATTATTTAAAGCTGCATTACATCAGATGATGTACGGGAAAGTTTTAACATTCCTAGATTTCAAATATGTTATGGTCATTGATTGCAAATTGTAATGTTTGAACTAAGTGGTTGTATGAAGGGATATTTATGTGTGTAATAAGCTTTGTTAGCAGCCTATATTTACTTTCATCCATTTTGTTTGTGGCAGCGAAGTAATGCTATCCAGAAGTTTACATAGATAAACTCCTTTGAGCCACTTGGAGAATATATCATTTCTTCTAAGGATTCCTGCAGACATTATAATTTTTCTCGTTGTTTCATGGCCATGCCCTTCCTCTCTTCATGCTCTCTCTGTAGTGCAAATTTTGGATCAAATGTTTCTATTTCCTTTTCAATGAGGGGATCCGAACTTATGCAAGAGTCTTCAGGTTGGTATTTGAGTTCTAAACCGTTAGGACGACAGCCACTAGTGATTTGCCACAGAAATCCATATCCTGTAACAACGTCTTTGTCTTCAAGTAAATTGTCTATTTGTTCTCTAGGAGCTTTTCGTTCTTCCATGTCAAATGGAAGTGCCATTGGTTATGGAGTTCAATTAGGTGGAGTAGTACTCCCAAGCCAGTTTAAGCCAATAAGGCAAGGAATTAGAGACAAGCAATCAAATAAGCTGTTTTCTAGTAAGGCAACAGAGTCCTACACTGCCGGCAGGAAAAAACCCTCTGCATTTTCTGTAGGCAAGAACTTTGACCTTGAAGATGTCATTGAAGCTCAACAATTCAATAGGGAAATTTTAAGTGCAATTTTTGAGGTGGCGGAACAAATGGAAAAGATTGAGAAAGATCCAGCTGGAGGACAAATTTTGCGAGGTTACTTGATGGCGACTTTGTTTTATGAGCCCTCAACAAGAACTAGACTTTCATTCGAGTCTGCTATGAAACGACTCGGTGGAGAAGTTTTGACAACTGAAAATGCTCGAGAATTTTCTTCTGTGGCAAAAGGGGAGACTTTAGAAGGTATTGATTCTGTATATGTGGATTAAATATCAAGTTATATCAGCTTCATACTTTATTTTTGTGGGATTTTCTTATTTTTCCCTTGGCAGATACAATAAGAACCGTTGAAGGATACTCAGACATTATAGTTATGCGGCATTTTGAGAGTGGAGCTGCAAGGCAAGCTGCAACTGCTGCCCAAATTCCTATAATTAATGCAGGGGATGGACCTGGTCAGCATCCAACACAGGTATTTTTCTCTCTGTATGCTTGGAAAAGTGTTATGTCTTCCTAGCGTTGGAAATGAGGTTCTTCATCCCTTTCGAATTTCAGTCAGATTGATCTTAAGATCAATTTTTTGCCTCTACACTGATTTCTAAGGACAATACTTAGTTTCATTGAGATATTATTATCTGCTATTTGAAATCACTGACTTCTTCTGACAAGTGCCCCTGAGCTTAACTAAGTTATTGAGGTTAGTGTAAAAGTAAAAAGATTCTTACAGATAAAGCTTGTTGCTGACGAAAAAATGTAATTTCAATTTGGATATTTGAGATTTTTATCACAGTGATAGACAATTTCTAGGATTTTTATTATTTCTCATAAACAAAATTTTAATTATTGAACTTGATTTACATGTCTTATCTTATAAACACCCATTCTTTGAATAAATTATTCATGATGATAGATTCTCAATTTTTTTATTGAGTGTTAGGTACTCGTGTCTGTGGATGCAGGCATTACTAGATGTATATACAATTCAAAGAGAAATTGGACGTCTAGATGACATAAAGGTTGGTCTTGTTGGGGATCTTGCAAATGGTCGAACTGTTAGATCGCTTGCATATTTGCTTGCCAAGTACAACAAAGTGAAGATCTATTTTGTAGCTCCAGATGTAGTGAAAATGAAGGTAGGTTCTCTAGGTATCTTTTACATGAAGTTTTCACTAGTTCAAGTTTAATTGAAAACTTCTCAGAGTTTCTAGCTTCTGTGTCACACTATCTCTAAACTGCATGACCCAAATTGAATTTCTAAGCAATATTTTTCATTTTATTGTTGGGGTTCAAAATATTGTATTTCATTAATTCAGAGAAATCTATGTGCACCATCTCTAAACCACATGATTCTCTTTTAATTTCTAAGCTATGTGTTTCCTTTCATTTTTAGGTTTGTACCTCATATTTCCTTAACTCAGAGAAATTTATAGACTGAGTACAGTGTTTGTATTTTCTTGAGCTTAGTTGGATGGCATTATGGTCACAGTTTTATTTAAACTAGAAATCAGAAACAAGGGAGAGTTGTGCTTTGCTATAGGTTACAAAATGTCAAGCCAGTCTACTTACGGGTTTCCAGAACTTGTTAACCATTTCATGAAAGATGAACTTCAATGCCACATTTTCATAGAGAAGTTTCTCAAGGCCATAAGCATTGACAGTCACCTCAATACGATGAGATAATAGAACTTGAAATAAACAAGATTGATTTATCTTGAATAACTCATATACAGAGTCCAAACTGCAGCTAGTATCTTATCATCTGCAGCCTATTTAACAATATTTACAATATAAGCTCAAAGGCACCATTGAGGCAGTATAGCCTATCGAAAATTCTGCAACATTCACTTAGCCAGGTGAGAAATATATTCTTCATGATTTGCACCTTCATAGAGACTGTATAACCAATCCAACTCTTTAAACAGACTAAAAAATAGGATCCCAATTTATAAAATCTCTGATGTTTGGAATTCCATACAAGTTGCCCATTTCATTATATTCATACAGGGAACTAATAAGAGGTTTCTATAATTGCAATTTACCTTCTAGTTACAGTTAGTTGACCCAAAGAATTCAGTTTAGATACCAGATTTACTAGCTGGAATGGAACCCAAGCTGTGAACTGCATGATCCAGAATGTAAACAAGACACACACAGACAATACCTGCTAATGTGTGAAGTACAATCATCAAGGACAGCATCCCTGCTAATATTGGTATGATCACAAGCTCCCATAAATTTATTTACAACAGAATGGTCAAAATCTTTGACATCATTTAGGATACAGAGAATCCTTTGAATAGCATGATAGTCGTGGTTTCAGACATCAGAGGAGCCAAGGTAGTTCTTTCAAAATCATAGATTTTGCCAGAATTTTCCATCAATAGGACTCCACCTTATTTTTTTTCACTCTTCCATTGTTAGTTGTTTTGCCTTGTTAGGGTTTAGGCAAATATGAACAATAACCAAGATTAAGGTAATGCAGAAATAAGAAAGACAAAAATACAATAACATAGAGATTTAACGTGGGTCATCCAATATGGGCTAAATCCACCAGAGAAACAACTATCCACTTATTTTATTGTCCAGCGAAGAGCAAATTACAATCTGATAATTTTCACATCACACAACCACTTATTTATCAAGCCTTTTGAGGCGGTTTGCAAAGTCGGTTAACAAAATTAACCCTAATCCCAACCTTGACAAGGATACGTAATGATTGTACAGTATTTGCATGATCAGTTGCCACATACCAACACTCTCCCACTTGGAGACTGATCAGGCTCCACACCAAACAATCTTTCACTTGGAAACTGATCTTGTAGTGACACCGCTGCCCCTGTAGCTCCCACTGGATTGACGCACTTAGATTGGATTGGTTCTCATTTCCACTATGATCAAGCTTGAAGTCTAATAGAAACTGAGCAGGAAGTCAGTTTCTCTCGAGTTACTGCCTTGGTCAACATATTTGCAGGATTCTGGCTAGTGTGTATCTTCTCCAGCTTCGACAGTCTATCCTCTAAAACCAAGCGTATGAAATGGTATCGAAGTTGTATGTGTTTGGTCTTAGAGTGAAGGGATGAGTTCTCTGCAAGATGAATCACACTCTGATTGTCACTGTACAACCTGCTATTCTCTTGTGTTTTGCCCAATTCCTCCATAAACCTTTGTAACGAAATCATCTCCTTACTAGCCTTTGTAGCAACAACATAGTCTGCATCTTTTATTGAAAGTGCTACAACCTTTTGCAATCTGGAAATCCAGCTGATTGCTGTGCCACCTACAGTAAAAACATACCCTGTAGTTGCTCCTCCCGCTATCATTATCTCCTGTTAAATCGGAATCAACATAGCCTTGTAGAGTGGAATGAGAGCCACCAAAACATAAGGACTGAGTTGTTGCACCTCTCAAATACCTGAGAATCCACTTTATTGCATTCCAATGCTCTTTTCTAGGATTGTTCATATACCTGCTCACAACTCCCATTGTATGTATAATATTTGGCCATTGTACACACCATGGCATACATCAAGCTGCCAACTGCAGAAGAGTATGGAACCTTAGACATGTACTCCATCTCTTCTTATGTCTTGGGGCTCATCTCTTGAACAATTTAAAATGACTAGGCAAAGGTGTACTAACTGGTTTTGTATCTTGTATTTGAAATCTTTTCAACACCTTCTCTATGTAATCACTTTGAGACAATGTTAATGTGTCATTTTTCCTGTCTCTAGTTATCCTCATGCCAAGGATTTGTTTTTCTGCACCCAAATCCTTCATAGCAAATGATTGTGCTAATTTCTGTTTAAGGTCATTTATGTCCTGCATATTAAACCCGACAACAAGCATGTTATCAACATATAATAACAAGATAATATAGCTACCATTATCCAATCTCTTAAAATAAACACAATGATCAGAATGACATCTAATAATCTTGTTCAGTCATAAAACTGTCAAATTTCAAATACAATGGGGTGCTTGTTTCAGCCCATACAAGCTCTTCTTCAACCTACACACTAAGTCCTCATTACCTTTGACCTCATATCCCTGTGGTTGCTGTATATAAATCTCTTCCTCCAAATCTCTATGGAAAAAAGTTGTCTTGACATTTAATTGTTCTAGATGCAATTCTTTTGTAGCCACAAGACTTAGAATAGTTTGAATCAAAGTCATTTTAACAACAGGAGAAAATATTTCATCAAAATCAATACCTTTTTTCTGTGCAAAACCTTTTACCACAAGTTTAGCCTTATATCTTTTCTTGCCTCCATGTTCTTCCTTTAACCTGTTAGACCCATTCAAAAATTTTCATGGTTCCAAACAATCACACGACTTGCGATCAATAACAAACATTCCTCATTATGCCTTCTGTCATCTCTTAAGCTTGCATAGCCTGAATCATCATCGCCTGTAAGATATCCCCAAAACACAGAGACTCGCTCTGTCAAGTATCACTGTCACAGTCTAGAAACCATTCTTCACTAAAACATCTATAACAACTCCAATATGCAATATTAAGCCAAGTGACCTTAGACATAAGATCATCACACATCCTTCTTCATATCATCGCTTTGCTCGTTTTGATTCAAATTTTTTTATGGCTCCAAGCCTTTTCCTCCAGTCTCTGGCCTAAAGCCCTAAGTTTTTTTTCTGCAAAATTCATGCTAAAACCCTAAGCCCTCAAGACTCGTTATAATTTGAAGTTACTTTTTGTAACTTAAACCTTTATGTCTTAAGTCATGTATCATGTCTTTAGGTTGTCGTTGGGTGGGGCCACTTTATTTCTTAAAGTATTTTCCTAGCGGGGTTTTAATATTTCCTAAGTCTATTCCCCAAAATACTTTACCTTTTACATCTGTCGAGCAAGTTGTAGTCAATCCTATGGCTGACGCTTTGCCTCAGGCCGAAGATGCATGGAAGATAGTCATTAAGGTATCGTGCCTGTGTGCCACGTGTCCTTAACGAGTTTGTGGGACTTGCAGTTACAGGGCCAGGGGTAAAGTTAAAGTGTAGTCAGGTTGTTGTGGATCTGACGGTGGGCGTAAAGCCTTATAGATAAGATGATCGTCAGATAGTGTTCGAGGCATTGCGCTTGCGTGACACGTGGATAGATGATGGGACCCGGCTAGAAGTAAAGCGGCTAAAGGACAGTTAAGTTTGAAAAGATCGTATGGCTGGCGTAAAGCCTTAGGGGATAAGTGATCGATATCTAATGATAGAGTCATTGCGCCTGTGCGACACATGGCAGAATCTGATCGGAGGCCCGAGTAACTTAAAGTTGATCCACGATTGCGTTGTAAAGTTGAATAAAGTCTTGATCTCAGCCGTTGATGAGGGTTTCGCGCCAGGGAGGTAGCCGTTGCAACCGATTTTCAAATTTTCAAACGCTTTCTGAGGGTTTCCAGCCATGCTTGCGTGTTGCAGACTTGCCTGGGAGTGGCTTGAGGTCTTTCTTGTCCTTGGATCGACTTTAATGGCGCTGTTTGAGTGGCTGAGGATGTTCTCTATGGTCCTGGTAGCTTTTTATGCCGCATGGTGGTCTTGTATGGTTCCTGGTCTACTTGCTATTTTGGGATTTCTCTGCCCATGCCGTGACTGTTCTGCATTTATTTGATTGGTCATTTCTTGCAGCTTGATGAGTATGCCTCAGATCAAATCTTTTCGTGATCTTTTGGAGAAAGATCAACCAGAGAAGGACTGTATCAATTGCCGAGAAGGACAATTGTCAGTAACTCTCTTTTAGGGTTTCCTTTTCCTATAAGTCTCTTTGCTCTCTCGCTGTTAAGGGTTCCAGAATTTTTGACCTTAAGTGTTGGCTCAAGAGTTTTAGTTCCAGGGATATAGCAGATTCATGTTAGAATATATTGAAGATAGATAGAAAGTTATTGTAATCTTTTGCACATTATTGAAGAGTGTTTTATTTCAGTCATATTGATTCAGAAATTTGACTCATCATACTTAATATAAGTATTTCTCAGTTTCAAGTCTCTCCTTGGTGTTCACCTTATGAGTTTTGGATCTTTTGGTTCATTACAAAGAAATTCTCTGTGTGTATGTTTTATTCCTTAGTTTTGATCTAGGATCAAATTGAATGTGCTTTGGATATAACATAAATACATTGGGTGTATCTACAGAAGGATTCTATAAGAAGTGTGTGACCTGAGATACTTATGTTTATGGCTATGAGTCTTTGCCAATAGGTTATTTTCTGTTCTTAGTATTTGTATTGAAGTACTGCCCAATGGATAAGGCACTGATCAAGAACTAGTATATCTGTTTGCTGATATATGTCTGATCTGGTTTGGTTATATTCTGCAAATTTACATCAAAACCATATCCAAGTTCCCTATTATTTGTGGTTGTTGGTTGTATGTCCCAAATAGTAATGGAGAGTCAATGAGTGTCTGGTTAACACTTAACACTTTCTTACTATTATCTGTTGTTTGAATCCAGAAGTATAAGGTATTGAAAAGAGTTGAGTTTTATCTGGATTAGGTGTACCCACCTTGGTTTTGCAGAGCCAAAAGTGCAGAGGACAGTCTTGTCCCTATAGTTGGTCCAGTTACCTTGTAGAGCTCTCACACTTGGAGTTAACCCCTCCTAACATTAGTCTCAAGGTATATTGGTTGCTTTTCATAGCGTAACAGTTTCAAACACCGTCAAAATGACGAGTCTGCTAGGGAGAGTCATGTGCCAAAGGTAATAGAGTCCTGCTTTTCAAAGAAATATTCCTCATATTTTGTAAAGTGAGTCAAGTCTGTTTTGTCTATCATTGCAAAGTGTCTGAAAGTACAAGTTCTCAAAGAAATATCTATACTATCTCACATGTGGTGAGTGGCGACTCCGAGTTCTCTGATTAGCACCAGTGTGCATAATTGAAGAAAGACTACAAAGAGGAGGTGAACTTGAAGTGAATAGGCAGTAGATGTTTGGAACCCAGTGACTATGAGCATAGTCAAGAGAGGAATCAATAAGAGACCCTATACTGGGGGTGTGTTATATGTTGCTGATTTAAAGAAGGTTAGAGTTGGGAAAAAGATCTCAACTAAATCATTTTTCCTCTGCAAAGAGGTGGCGGCTCTACCAAGTTTTGAAGGTGATTTGGAGGTGACTTCAAATCAAATAGTTTGCAGCAGCTTCATCATATTCCAAGTATTTTATTTTCATTGGATAAATTCTTTTGTTCCATGAAAATCAGTTATAAAATTTTTCCTATTAAGTGGTTAGCACTAATTGAGAGGGGAGAGAGAGGCAGTTTGTAATTATCCTGCCTACTAAGATGTCACAACTACATAGAGGTAGGTTGTGTGGGGCTATAAATTTCAATTGTATCCCTGGGTACCCACATCTTATTCCATCAATAGTCAGGGACTACTTGGCTAAGTTCACTGGCATGGGTGAGCAATCAACTGAGGAATATATAGAGAAGTTTGTTGACGTAATGGATGACCATAACATCATACATGAGGATGTACCAATGAATCTTTTTGCTATATCTCTAGTTGAGGATGCTAGGGATTGGGTTAAGGCATTGCCTCATAATTCAATAGTTTGTATGAATGAACTAGTGGATTGTTTCAGGAGGCAGTATGGTGACATAGAGGACAATGATGATTCTGCTGCATCTAGTTCTGAAGAACTTATGCCAGATTCAGATAATGATGAGGAACAAATGTTTGCAGGAACAAGTTATTTTGCTTCTACAAAGAGGAATGAAAAGAAAAGTGGGAGAACCTCCACTTGTGTTTTACAAAAAGGTTTTCTACTCAAATAAGGGGTTGTTGTATTCCTTTTTATCCTCAAGAGGAAATTTGGGTTAATTTGTTTATAAAGCTCTGTTTTCCTGAATCCATTGATCTGTCGGCCTCTTTCAGGACAGAACTTTTTGAAGGGATCAGGAATTTGTTAGGAAAAATTGAATATCTTGAATTTGAGGTTTCACATAAGGTTGTACCTAGTAGTGATGTTATTGAGAATGAGGGAAACCAAGATGATAGAGATGTGTCTAGTATGGATGCTATCTTTTCTGATCATGAAAGTAATGATGATCCTTCTCAATATGAGACAAAAGATGTGTGTAGTCAGCAGGATGATACTAATTTGATAAATGAAGATGCTGATTGTGAGTGTGTATCAGAGGTGAGTGTAAGTGATGACAGTGGTTCACTTCATAGTGAACAAATCTCAGAGTTATTATCTTGTGAATATCTCAGATTTTTCAGGGAAGGATAGTTGTGAATCCCTACACCCCACACACATTGAGTTTGACAAGGAATGTAGATCAGATGGTCAGGATTTTGATACATATATTTCTGATTCTCCTTGTACTTTTGTCTCACTAGGCTACAACAAGATTGAATATGACCTTTCAGATGATGAGAGCATTAGTGTTTGTTTAGATTCAAAAGATGAAGAGACTCCAGATATGATGTTGAGTACTGATTGGGATAGTTGTGTTGGTCATGAATTTTTTTCTGATTCTAGGTCATTCATTGAACCATTGCATGATGAACTTTGAGTTACTCAACATATGCTATTATATGATGAATGTGTTGATACCTCCCTCCAACAGATAGGATAGTGGTTTGTATAAAGATGATAGTTTGCAAGAGAATTCTGATATGGATATACAAACTACTGACAAGATTCAGAGTAATAATTCTTTTGAAAAGCAGAATATGGATCATGACATGGAGTTTCCATGTTTTGATAATGATTGTGCTGAATATTGTTCTTTTTCTCTTCCTGCTTTGTCTCCTCTTACAGAAGGTTAAAATGATTTGTAGATGATCCCTGATGTTTATGATGAGCCTAACTCTGTTGTTTCTCAGATGGTTGTCTCCTATCCTTTGGAGAGTGTGCTAGATCATGTCTCAAGTGATGAGTGTCCTCAATGTTTGCATGAAGTATAGTATGATGATTTTTCCTTTGATATGCAAACAATTGATGCTAGTAGATCCAATAATGACTCCAGCTACATGGTAGAGTATGAGTGCTTTTCTCAGCTGGATGGTGTTTCCCCAAGATGTGGCATTGAGCTAGAAAATGATGAGGGTTGCATTTCTTCTGATTTCTTTTTGTCTGATGAGTGCAACATGCATGTGCCACATGTTTTACAGTTTCAAGATTTGTCCGATCTTCATCTAGGCTCAGATAATGGAGGTATTGATTTTTCTTTATGTGGTGAGCTAATTGAAAGTAGCAGTAGATCAAATCAGACACATGAAAGAGATTGTTCCAGTTTGTTCCCAGAGCAGGGAGCATAAAACTTTGTTTATGATAGAGGCAAGCTAGATCAGACAATTGACCATCAGGAGTGATTTGACTCCTTCAGATCAGTAAATAATTGGCAGAATTAAGCTCTTTTCTGCTACAAGTTTGTAAATATTCTTTCTGTTTTAGTTTTAGTTTTAGTTTTAGGTTAGGTTTCCTGTTTTGTAGGTGGTCTGCTTATCCCAGAAATCTTGAATCCTTGTCATGCCTGCAAGAGGCATACATCCCAGACGGAGCCATTGTTAGACCCATTCAAAAATTTCATGGTTCCAAACAATCACACGACTTGCGATCAATAACAAACATTCCTCATTATGCCTTCTGTCATCTCTTAAGCTCGCATAGCCTGAATCATCATTGCCTGTAAGATATCCCCAAAACATAGAGACTCGCTTTGTCAAGCATCAGTGTCACAATCCAGAAACTAGTCTTCACTAAAACATCTGTAACAACTCCAATATGCAATATTAAGCCAAGCGACCTTAGAAATAATATCATCACACATCCTTCTTCATATCATCGTCTTCGCTCGTTCTGATTCAAAATTTTTCATGGTTCCAAGCCTTTTCCTCCGATCTCTGGCCTAAAGCCCTAAGTTTTTTTTCTGCAAAATTCATGCTAAAACCCTAAGCCCTCAAAACTCGTTATAATTTGAAGTTACTTTTTGTAACTTAAACCTTTATGTCTTAAGTCATGTATCATGTCTTTAGGTTGTCGTCGGGCGGGGCCACTTTATTTCTTAAAGTATTTTCCTTGCGGGGTTTTAATATTTCCTAAGTCTATATTCCTGAAATACTTTACCTTTTACATCTGCCGAGCAAGTTGAAGTCAATCCTACGGTTGATGCTTTGCCTCAGGCCGAAGATGCATGGAAGATAGTCATTAAGGCATCGCGCCTGTGTGCCACGTGTCCTTAACGAGTTTGTGGGACCTACAGTTGTAGGGCCAGGGGTAAAGTTAAAGTGTAGTCAGGTTGGTGTGGATCTGATGGTGGGCGTAAAGCCTTATAGATAAGATGATCGTCAGATAGTGTTCAAGTCATTGAGATTGCGTGACACATGGATAGATGATGGGACTCGGCCGAAAGTAAAGCGGATAAAGGACAGTTAAGTTTGAAAAGATCATATGGCTGACGTAAAGCCTTAGGGGATAAGTGATCAATATCTAATGATAGAGTCATTGCGCCTATGCGACACCTGGCAGAATCTGATCGGAGCCTCGGGTAACTTAAAGTTGATCCACGGTTGCGTTTTAAAGTTGAATAAAGTCTTGATCTCAGCCGTTGATGAGGGTTTCGCGCCAGGGAGGTAGCCGTTGTAATCGATTTTCAATTTTTCAAACGCTTTCTGAGGCTTTCCAGCCATGCTTGCGTGTTGCAAACTTGCCTGGGAGTGGCTCGAGGTCTTTCTTGTCCTTGGATCGACTTTAATGGCGCTGTTTGAGTGGTTGGGGATGTTCTCTATGGTCCTGGTAGCTTTTAATGCCGCATGGTGGTCTTGTATGGTTCTTGGTCTACTTGCTATTTTGGGGTTTCTTTGCCCATGCCGTGACTGTTCTGCATTTATTTGATTGGTCATTTCTTGTGGCTTGATGAGTATGCCTCAGATCAAATCTTTTTGTGATCTTTTGGAGAAAGATCAACCAGAGAAGGACTGTATTAATTGCTGAGAAGGACAGTTGTCAATAACCCTCTTTTAGGGTTTCCTTTTCCTATAAGTCTCTTTGCTTTCTTGGTGTTAAGGGTTCCAGAATTTTTGACCCTAAGTGTTGGCTCAAGAAGTTTAGTTCCAGGGATATAGCAGATTCATGTTAGAATATATTAAAGATAGATAGAAAGTTCTTGTAATATTTTGCACATTATTGAAGGGTGTTTTATTTTAGTCATATTGATTCAGAAATTTGACTCAGCATACTGTTGATGTTAGTTTTGTACCACTACATAACATATAGGATTTAAACACTTGATACAGGGTATCAAACACTCAACCCTCTCTTGAAAAGTTATTACTCATGGACATGAGAAAACTCCAAGGTTCCTTACACCTGTGGATCCTAACTCAGTTATAATGATGTGATTTGCTGGTAATCACGTCGGCGGGCTTACGTTGTTCATTCAAGGACATCGGATTCTGGCTATGATGGTGATGGGACTTAGCTTTTCAATGTATATTCAATTGATTCCTTCTCCTTAATTTATATCACTTCCAACTTCACTCATCAAACTCTCACTACTAAGCTACTCACTGCTTTGCTACTACTCTTATGGAATGGAAAGATTACCAAATGGACGGGGATCAAACCTAATGAAAGCTTGCCAGCGGCGCTACCTCCATAGATGCAATGATTCAAAGGGATACTCTTAGAATTTTCACACTAACATCTATCTTCCAACCCAACTTGAAGTACA
>MU227299.1:543897-582117 GCA_018584345.1 Thuja plicata
GAAAGATTTAGCACAACTCTTGCCCATGTTCCAGACAGACTTGACTTCTCAACAGGCCAAAATTGCCCAAAACCAACTCTCAAACTTCACTCGCTGAACCAAGGGGCTTGAAAACTGTCGCCAACAAAGACTACCTAAGACCACTACTCCTACTGCCTGCAAAAGAGGGGGTCCCCATTTACAATGGGGTGATGGTGTGAAAACCTCACAACACATACTTAATATAAGTATTTCTCAGTTTCAAGCCTCTCCTTGGTGTTCACCTTATGTTCATTATAGAGAAGTTCTCTGTGTGTATGTTTTATTCCTTAGTTTTGATCTAGGATCAAATTGAATGTGCTTTGAATATATTATAAATTCATTGGGTGTATCTACAGAAGGATTCTATAAGAAGTGTGTGATTTGAGATACTTATGTTTATTTCTATGAGTCTTTGCCAATAGGTTATTGTCTGTTCTCAGTATTTGTATTGAAGTACTACCCAATGGATAAGGCACTGATCAAGAACTAGTATACCTGTTTGCTGATATATGTCTGATCTGGTTTGGTTATATTCTGCAAATTTACATCGAAACCATATCCAAGTTCCCTATTATTTGTGGTTGTTGGTTGTATGTCCCAAATAGTATCGGAGAGTCAATGAGTGTCTGGTTAACACTTAACACTTTCTTACTATTATCTGTTGTTTGAATCCAGAAGTATAAGGTATTGAAAAGAGTTGAGTTTTATCTGGATTAGGTGTACCCGACTTGTTTTTGCAGAGCCAAAAGTGCAGAGGGCATTCTTGTCCCTATAGTTGGTCCAGTTACCTTGTAGAGCTCTCATACTTGGAGTTAACCCCTCCTAACATTAGTCTCAAGGTATATTGGTTGCTTTTCATAGCGTAACAGTTTCAAACACCAACATAACCTATAAACTTATTTGTTAGGCAATGCTCTTTTACCTTCAAGCAATTCAACTAACTCCCAAGTTTGATTTTATTATTTATATCAATGAATCCATCTTCTCTTTCATTCCTTGTTCCCACTTCTTTCTGGTTTCAACTTGCACTGCTTCTGCATTACTTTCTGGTTCACCTGAATCAGTCAATAATACATAATATAATGAAAGAGAATATCATTTAGGAGGTCTACTTATCCTGGAAGATCTTCTTACTAGAGTTTGAGGAACCTATTGTGGTTTTGGTTGTTCAATATTTTTTGCACTGTTGGTAGTACATTTTCTGGGATTTCATTAAGCATCGTGTGTTCCTTTTCTTGCATCTTTCAATGTATCTGATCCTTGTACATGACTTTTTCATTGAATATGACATCTCTACCCTTAATGATTTCGTGATTCTCATAATCCCATAAACGATAACCAAAATCATTAAATATCCACTGAAAGTACACTTCTTGGATTTTGCCTCACACTTTGATCAACTTTCTATATCAATATGGACAAATGCTTCACAACCAAAAGTTTTCAGAAATGAGCAGTTTACTTTTTTGCTTGTCCATGCCTCCTCTAGAATACCACCATCCAAGGAACTTGAAGGCCCTATGTTTATTAAGTAAACAACAGTATCTACAACATCTGCCCAAAATTGTAAGGGCAATCCTGCATGCAATCTCATGCTCCTTGCATGCTCCATGATTGTTCTATTCATCCTTTAAGACACCATTTTCTTATGGTGTTCTAAGAACTATCTTTTGTCTACAAATCCATGGTATGAGCAATAACTGTCAAACTCTCTGCTGTAGTACTCACCTCCATTATCTGATCTAAGAGACTTCAATCCTGTCTCATTCTCAACCAAATGTTTCCATTTCTTAAAGATTTCAAATACATTAGATTTCTTGGGAATGAATTAAACCCAAGTTTTCCTAGTTGCATCATCAATAAAAACAACATAATAATAAGAGCCGCCAAGAGATGATACCTGGGCTGGTCTCCATACATCTGAGTGGACAAGCTCTAACTTTTCACTCTTCTTTTCCTTCCCAACTTTGAGAAATCTGACTCTCTTTTGTTTTCCATAACACAGTTTTCACAAAAATTCAAATCAACTTGTTTTGAACCTGGAAATAAATTCTTCGAATGGAGGATCATCCCCTTCTCACTTGTGCCCAAATCGATTGTTCCATAGAGTTGTATCCTTTCTTGTGGAAGCTAGGGAAATAGAATACTCTGTATTATCAGTACATAAATACAATGTACCTACCTTTTCCCCTTTTGCTATTATCAGCGAGTCTTTAGTAACCTTCCACAAATTGTTTGTGGATGTGACTATGCAACCTTCACCTCCCAATTGTCCCGCTGATATTAAATTACTTCTCAAATCAGGAAAATGTCTGACCTCTTTCAGCAGCCATTGATTTCCATTTGGTAATTTTATCTGTATGTTTCCCTTTCCAATAATTTTTCATGGTTCATCATCACCTAAATAAACCTGTCCAAAGTCACCTTAAACATAGTTTAGAAAATATTTCCTATGGGGTGTGGCATGAAAAGAAGCCCCCGAGTCTAACACCCAAGAATCAGTAATATTATCCAAAGAAAGAATCAAAGCATCTTGTAACATATAACCTGCTACATTTGCTTCCTTGTTATTTTCTTGTTGTCCATTCCCTTATTTTCCCTTTCGAGACTCGCAATCTTTCTTCAGGTGTCCTTTTTTTCCACAATCCCAGCACCCCAGATTTACCCTACATTTGGATCTGTCCTTCTTAGATTTCCCACAATTACCTAGGCTCTTTCGTCTTTCCCTATGTCGTCCCTTGTTCTCAACAGTCAAAGCATTACCTGATGTCTCACCTGTGCTTTTCCGTGGCATTTCCTCGTTGAAGATAACACCAACAACATCATCAAATTTTAAAGTGTTTGAACCAGAGACAGAGTTACAACCATGGCCAAGCTATTCGAACTTCAGGCAATGAGCATAAAATCAAAAGAGCCCTAACTTCATCTTCAAAATTTACTTTCACAAAACTTAGTTGACTAGTAACTATGTTAAACTCATTCAAATGATCACTAACAGACACATCTTCTGCCATCTTCATATTAAATAAACATTTCATAAGAAATACCTTATTTGAGGCCGAGGGTTTCTCATACAGTTTGTCTAATGCCTTCAGTAGACCCTCTGTTGTAATTTCTTTTGCTATAATGAAAGCCACCGACAATGCCAGGTATAGCTGTATTGTTCCTAGAGCCTTCCTATCAAGAACTTCCCATTGTTCATTTGTTGTAGTCGTCGACTTCTTTGCTTTTCCACCCAACAGTAAGTAAAGATCCTTCTAATATAGATAATCTTACATTTGCATCTTCCATAGCTGATAGTTTTGGTTGTTGAACTTATCAACCTTAAGCCTACCTTACTCTACCATTGCTCCCACTCGAATCTGAAATTTCCTGCCAAATCACCGAAATATACACCACTCTGATACCAGTTGTTAGGATTTAGGCAGATATGAGCAATAACCAATATTAAGATAATGTAGAAATAAGGAAGAAAAAAATACAATAATACAAAGATTTAACGTGGTTCACCCAATATGGGCTACATCCATCAGATTAACAACCGTCCACTTATTTTATTATCCAGCGAAGAGCAAATTACAATCTGATGATTTCACATTACACCACTTATTTATCAAGCCTTTTGAGGTGGTTTACAAAGTCGGTTAACAAAATTAACCCTAACCCTAACCCCAACAAGGATACGTAACAAGTGTACAATATTTGCATGATCAGTCGCCCCATACCAACATGCCTTTCTTCCTATCATGTTCAAGTGAGAACCCGTTCTTTGATGCAACTTTTGGCAAGTACCCTAGTCCATTTGTTCCATTGCTCGTAAATCGTGAAATAATCCATGATCAAGAAGAAAGAGAAAATGCAATGGTTGAAAGTTTGATGTCATCCACCTTAACACATAAAGGAGATGGCTTGCCCTTCAAACAGTGGCTTCCAACAGCTAGCATACTTGACCATCTTGTCGTTATCACCTTTTCTGGTTTTAGAAACACCTTTAGATGCATGCTGCTTATATATCTATGGCATTCTTTACTTGCTTCCCTTCACACTGTATTGGATTCAACTCTATTTTTAGTACTTGTCCTTTCTGAAATGGTGAAGCGAGAAACCATCTTTTGCCGCGATCTTTTGCAAGTACTTCAAGCCTATTTATTTCAATGGATGGAAATTTAAAAATTGTGATACAAACCATGAAGACTAAGAAAAGAAAGCTGCAATAATAGAGAGAGGTAGACTATCATCTACTGAAATGAATAAGGAAGAGGAACTGTTCTGTAAATGTTGCCTTCCAATGGTTAACTGACCACCTTTCTCTATCATCTATTCTGGTTTACTTGAACAAATTCAGCCCTTTATTGTTCATATTCTGCAACATTTTTGACCTGCAGGGACATCACTCTGCACACAATAATGGATATGTGATGTGCTCTTTTGGGGTATTCCTAAATTTTTCCCTAAAACCGCAATTCCAATTAAAAGCAAGAAATGTTAAACATTTTAGAAAAAAATTACCCATTGAAATGCCCTTTAAGAGAATTCTTGCTCTAGATCTGTACACAATATTGGTCACTGGGAATTGACATTAAACCATAAGTCAAGATAACATCTATTTTGACTAAGTATTAGAATGCATCATGATATCATATAGACATTATTCATAGTAAGATCTAATTAAGGCCATAGCCATTCTAAAGTGGATTCCTATAATAATCTCACTAGGAATTCGTTTGAAATGTTTGCACACCGAAATCTTAAGATTGGTCACCCTTATGAAAGGTGGGTCGCCCCTCCATCCCTCAGTTCACCTTAGAGGCTGGCCGCTCTCCTCAATCAAGACTGGAAGCACGGAAGGATTTCTGGTCTATTCCACCCCCAGCCCATGGGCATAGAAGGCTGGTCATCCATTCCATCCCTGGGTGGCGTACTTGATAAGAGCATGAAGGCTGGTTATTCTTCATCTCTCGTGAACTTTGAAGGGTGGCCGCCCTTCCTATTTGCAATCCGTTTTTCTAAATTCAGAATGCATTATTATACAAATATAGTATTACATATTTATAATAAAGAGAAGCATTTAGATTAGTCACAAAGATCAATAATTTCTGCAAGTATCAATATGGCATGAACACACACATATATATGCCTATAATTTACTCTACTCACAGAATTCATCTTTTAATCTATTTGCTGCTGTTTAATATTTATTTCTGCTCTCAGCTCAGTTCTAATTCCTCAATTCCTTTTATGCTTGTTCTTTTATCATTCCCCAATGAATTTGTTCTTCCTCTTATATCTTCAAAGAATCAAATGAGAAGGGGTCACACCCTTTCATTAAGACTTTGTCTTTGGGAGGGATGCACCTCTTCATAAATAATCACTGCCTTGGAGTTCCCTTGATTAATCGCTGTAATGAAACTCTTGATTAATTTTCTTTTGCATGCTTTATGGAATTGCTGGCTAATAACATTTTTAATTAATCTTAATCAAACTCAGTCAGCCCATTTAAAACTAAATTGCTATTTAATCTCCTCTAATTCTGGTCGGCCCTTTTAAATTAGTTGTCATTTTAATTTTAATATTTGTCAGCCTTACAATGAATTGCTATTAATGTTATTGCCTCACCTAGGTTTCTTTTATCAAGACTGCAATCTCTAGCAGATGCATGACAACCTGCCATTCCCAATTCCTTGTCCTCACGCAATGATCATGGAGAGAGTGTTCACGATTATTCCCAATATGAAATGGCTTTGGACATTGCAACTTTTAGTTTTTTGAAAATCTATCTCACATTTCAACTTCTGCCGTGCTACTCTGATATTATTTCAAGTTGCAAATTTGAATCAGCATATGCTTTTGTCTTAACACCAAAGTGAGGTATCCATAATTCTCAACAACGTAACCCAGGGTTGGGAATCTCAAGGTTTGTAATCATGAGACAAGTTTCCTCTCATCTTCTGAGAGAAGGAACTGGGCCATCTTGGTAATGACATCAATTGGATTTGCAAGAGACTGATGTGGTTGGCTCAATGTTAGCGCAATGTAATGGGTATCTCTTTGCGAGCTTCACACATATTAAGATGAGGACTAGAAGCATGACCCACATCTATGACCTTATGGTGATGTTTTCTATTATTTTGGTCTTCCTTCTCTCACCCAAGATGCAAAACATCGGAACATTATGGTGATTCATCGTAGATGATATTGTCTGCCTTTGTAAACATGATTCCTTGTTTCTTCAAAGGATAATTTTAATTCTGCAATAGAATGGATAGGTGGTGGGGTTCTAATAATACTTATTTTGGATCAAAAACATTGTTTGACAGCAAAGAAATCCTCTATCCGTAGACATGTTAGAGTTTCTTTATCGATGATTGACCATACATGAAATAGCTATAAGAGTGTTTCCTAGGGAGAAATGATAATGCTCAATTATACATCATAATGGAGACCTTACGATGTTAGGAATATGCTTACTGAATCCCATTTGTTTGTGTGATAGTTGTACCTTTACACAATTGTTTGAGAGGGTGAAATCTAATGTATTTGACTGTTAAATATTCATAAAGAAGCTTGACATAGTGACTGATCAGTATGTATAATCATGCTCTGTACTTTATTAGGTTTTAATACTTGTTGAAATTCTTGAATATGATCTTAGTGATTTTTCACAATGTGTGATAAGTAGATTGTGAAATGACAAGTACTGTTTAGAGCTAGAAAATGGAAGAGCTTTTGGTGCAAAGAGTATCAAGTACAACTTATGACCATGGTAGTGATTTTGAATAGCATATTATACCCTGAATGATGGTTTGCTCCACCATTACGTAGTGTTCATGATGGGTATACCGATATGTCTAGGTTTCTTCTATAAGCTGTGGGCTGATTATATCTAAGAAAATAGTTAAGAAACTTCATGACAATTGGAGAGAGAAATTTCTTAAAAATGTACAGAGGCTGTACCATTTAGAGAACACGAAAGACGTTTGATCCCAGTTAGATAGGTTTGGAAGAAGTTGTGAAAAATTAACAATAATAATTACACTTGATGTCAATACTGTCTATATTAAGAATATTTAAGACCTGGACTGTATAATGAACTCGAAGCTTAATTTTTGGAAAGTAATTAGGTGAGAGGACCCGGTAGTTGAGCACGTTTTAATAGTTGTGATAGTAGTTGTTAATTAAATACCCACACTTGCTGATTTAATATCCAATATTTTTAACAACATTGTACCAATAGTTATGACTTTAAAGTTGCTTTTGCTAATGATGACTACCCATAATTGAATGAAATGTGTCCCTTTTCCTAAAAAGCAACCAATAGTGTGATGCCACATCAGTTGTACAAGTATGGGGATCCCTAATGCACTACGATTGGTCTCACTTTTTTTTTGGGCTGTTTTGGACACACTGGCAAAAAGCATGCTGATGTGGCATCGTATTTGATGATGTGGCCCTGAAACCTTAGTTATAAGAAGGGGACTTGCCAGGTAAGCTGATGTAAAAAAATGAGAGTGATTTGAAATTTCCATGTAGGATTTTGAGAACCGTGAAGTTAGGGTGCTCAACTACCGGGTCCTCTCCCCTAGGCAATGAGAAGATATGTTTGTAATGGTAATATGAATGACAATGTAGTCACCACATAGGGGTGAGTAGATGAAACAATCAAAGTAATGGATTGTATGATAAACAAAGGTATCATGGTGATAAAGAGTGAAATGTTAAAGTTTTAAAAAAATAATGAACGCTAAGGCACGGCAAATTATCCTTGGAAAACCCTCCAACTTATATATCACTTATATATATAATGAACGTGCAGAAGTCTGAAATACAATTTGCCCAAACACCAGGCTCAAACTGAAGTGATGAATTCATAGCACCTATCAATAAGCAGACAATAATAAATTCCTTAGTATCGATCTCTCAGAAGACAAAAGATATCAATCTGTAGTGTCTGCGAATCCCTCCTGGAAGAATATATAAAATTGTCTTGACCCTTCATTGTCTTGACGTTACAAAGTGAAGACCCTTCGTTGTCTTGACCCTTCATTGCCTTGACATTACAAAAATGAAGCATCACGCCACTTGAGTTGGCCCTATAATTTATTTTTTTATTTCGAATTTAGGAGGGAAAGAGAACTCCTGACGCTATAACATCAACATGAAAGAGTGATCCATGTGTTCAGTTAAAGGTTAAATACACGTTATTATGCCAGATGACAAAGGTAGGATAAGCCCTCCATTTAAATTTTACATTACAAAAAACATATCAGTTCATACAGCAATGGTATATGCTCATTTAAAATGAGTGCCTGATATTTTTCTTGATGGATCAAACAAGCAGAACAATATCATTGCAAATGGTGATTAGCAATTGGAGATAAGACCAAACAATGGTATGACCGAGACGAATAATGAAGTACTTACTCCTAGGTTCTTATCAAATGAAAGAATCAAATAGAAAGTCTCGTCAACTATAGTCCGTTGGAGCGTAATGAAGTGCTAAAAGAAGGGGTTCTAGCCTCTATGCAAAGTCTTTGTATGTCTTCCCTGCCAGAAGTCAGTATGAGAGCATAGAACATGCAATCTCTCATACTGATTTCTCATGAATTTGATCATTGTAGAGTTACTGCACTAACAAGGAAAGATTAAGCTTGAAGTGCTACCTTTGTTTCAATGATCAACACCAGTTGAGCTATATTTTAGCGTATCCAAGGGGTTCATATGATTCCTAGTATAGTAATACCTACTGGTGCAATTGTTTATTCATATGGATCTATATAAGCCAGTTGTGTTAATGGCCGATATGCTACTTCTTGTTGGCTCTCAGCTGTTATTGTAATTTCGATATCATGGAAGTGCAAGCTTCGAAGCCGATTGTTTTTAGCAATTCTGTGGTGTAACCAATAATTTATTCTGTAGTTATTTAGATTGTCAAGAACTTCCTGGAATGCTGCTTATAGAATCTTTCTTTGGGCTTACAGACTTTGTCCCAATGAAGAAGGTACATTTTCTTCATTTTAGCTGCTCCACAACACTAGAATTTCTAAATTATTTAAAAAAATTGTCAACTTTTGATGGCATTTTTAAATCCACATGATCTATTTTGGTGTGGCATGAGAAGTGGATTTGATCAACTTAATTCTTCCTGCTAATGAGAGCCAGTTCCTTTTCCATCTCCCATGCTTGGTTCGTATTGCTAGACATTGCTTACACAATCATTATGCAGTTTTGCCTGTAAGAAGGGGTACCTAAGATATGAGCTTGGAAATGACCATACATGCCATTTAAACTACTCTGGAAGTCTTGCATGTCCTTAGTTTAGTTGTCAAGTGATTCAAGTAGAATGATAAAAACATTACAGGACACTAGCACTATGACCTTTTAAAGGAAGGAAGAAACCATCTTTTATGTATTCCAGCTACATTTTATTTACATCCTTTCTTCTGTGTTGTTGCTGCTTACATTTTCACATATTCCAATATTTCCAGGATGATATAAAGGACTATCTCACTGCAAAGGGAATTGAGTGGGAAGAATCTAGAGATTTGATGGAGGTGGCTTCCAAGTGTGATGTTGTCTATCAGACTAGGATTCAGCGTGAACGTTTTGGTGGGAGAATAGATTTGTATAATGAGGCTCGTGGAAAGTATATCATTGATATGAATGTAATGAATGCATTACAGAAGCATGCTGTCATCATGCATCCTCTTCCAAGGCTTGATGAGGTAACTGATTTTAGCAATTTAAACTTCAAATGCAGTTGATTATGTCAGAAAGACAGAAAGGCCTTAATGTCTTGTGAATTTCATGGCCTCTAGTTGATGATTCATGGTAGATGTACAAATTATCATTCTTTGATTTTTTGTATTAGACTAACACTGTTTTGTCTGCAGATAACTGTTGATGTTGATTCTGATCCAAGAGCAGCATATTTTCGTCAAGCAAAGAATGGACTTTATATTCGAATGGCTCTATTAAAGCTTTTGCTACTTGGGTGGTGATATAATTCAAATGTTTTTGATCTAACATTATGAATGTCACAAACTACAGCTTATTATCTACATGGTGGCTTGGGATTGAAGGAGTTAATTACTGGCTTGGGGTTGTTCAGCATTTGTAGTCAACATATCACAAAGTCTTTATCTGTTTATTACAATCTCTGCTACACCTTAATTATAGGATAATGAGATGTGAAATTCTGTAACATTATTGCTTTAAAAGAGCATGGAGTTGGCATGCAAAATAAAGCTGCCAGTAATGAGGGACAGTCGTTTGGTTGTTCAAACTGCATATATCAAATGATTCTTTTCCCTTTTTGACAAGTTCTGTCAAAAGCTGTACTGCAGCCTACTCAAGTGCTCAGTTATTTTTTAGGATAGGATGGAGATATGCTTCATTCATTAATTGTTGTAAATTATTGCAGAGATTCTTCCTTTTCTTTAACACTGATAGTCTTTGGCATCACTCCTACCTATGTTGAATTGTTGCTGAGAGCATATGCTTTCACAAACAATTGTGAAATTTGATTTTCATAGTTTACAAGCCTTAAGGGATGAATGAGACTGTTCTGAACTCAGCATCATAAAGGTTTTTGCCCTCCATACCAATGTTGCATAAAAACTGGTCAAATAAGCTTTCGCATTCCAAATCACAATTGATCCTAGGTTGACAAGAAGTTTGGAACTGCAGGCATATTGTATGAAGATAATAATAAGTCATATAAGGATAGATACATGTATACTTCATTTATAGAACCCATTTAATGTCCAAATATTTTGTGAATACTTCAGGGAGACCATATCCATATCTGTAAACTTTTGGGAGACCATGTCCATCTCTTTACAGATCTTGGGAGAAGACATTGACAAGGATGCCCATAGATATTGTTGTCATTCTAAATAGAGTGATGCAGAAGTTCAACCCCACTCATAATTTTGGTTCTCTATTATTGAAAAACTTTGTAATCATGGAGTGCAATAAAAACAAAAAAATAAGACCCTATTCCCAAAAGATCTTCCAAAAGAAGCTAGAGACGACCATTGATTGTGATCTAGGCCATCAACCAACAATATTTACAGCTAGATTAATTGTGGAGTGTGCATACGAATAGTCATCATTCTTTTTCAGACTACTTTGTTTCCCTTCTGCATAAATTATTTTTATAGATCACAACTGGGTTGAAAATGATTGTACATTCATCAATGTATATGGAGCAAAATGATGCCTTCTTGATCCCCTCAAATTTGTTCCCTTGATATTATTGTCTTTATTTCATGATGGAGTTGACTTCTACATATGAAGACTTCGATGGATAAGTCAAAGGTTGGTGATTTTATTCTGGGGCACAAATGTGCTTTGTTTGTTCTAGAAATATTTTTTCCAAACCTTCCACGTCCAAAGAAATCAAACAGGAATTGTGATTCATCTATGCAAGGAAGTTTACCACAAGAAAAATGAGTTGATACCAACCTTGTTTCCCGTTTGTATGGAACAAATAGAAATTGCATTGGCCTAGGGCAGGTTAGAAAGAGATCTCTTATAGATGTAGAAGATTCAAAACGGTTAAAGAGAGAAATTAGAATATTGAATTCTACACGAGGGATCTTACATTGATGTGGGAGATCCATTATGTGTGTTGGGAATAAAGGTAACCACAACTAGAAATTTATGAATCTGATTGCAAATCTGAAAACTTTTAAGACAATGAATACAAGTTCATATAAAATCTTGACGTTTCAACAATCTTGACATATACACAATCTTCCTTCTACTCTCAATTCAACATATGTGTACTCCTAAAATGCCTGTTACAATACATCATTGAAGAACCCTAATATATATACATGTAGAGAAGCTTTAAGGGCACAAAATGGCCACAGAAATTTGCCTCTTCAATTTCTCATGCCTTGGCCATTGGTTTTCCCTCTTTAAAATGTGAAAGAACATTCAAATTTCCATCCTTTATCTCTCTTTCCTAAGCACAAAACTTGGGAAGTTCAACAATAACATTTTGTTTGTTATTGTGTTCTTTATCACCACCTTCTTAGGCCTCCACGAGGGAAGAATAAAAAAGGAATAATAAAATTACAATCACCCATTAACCCCCTCTTTATGAATGCATTTATAACATATAATTGGGACATTAATTTGATGACATAGGATTTATAAGGATGATGGCAACTTAACATTCTCTCACTTGATATCATATATTGTGAATACATCCATAGAAATACATAGAGATCAAATATTAGGAATAAGGTCCATGTCCTCCTTGCACCAAGAAAACCTTTTTATGCTAATGAGCTTAGTCAATGAATACAATTTTTTTTTGGTGTCCACCTTCTTTAGCACTACTTGTCCATTTTCAATCATTTCTCGACTAAAATGCTATTGAACATCCACGTGCTATGTGTAAGCATGATATATTGCATTCTTTGTTAAACATAGTGCATTGTGATTGCCACATCTAACTTGAACAGTCCTGCAATCAAATGCAATACTTTCACATGACCTTTGTAACCAAACCACCTCCTTGGAGGCATGTGTAGTAACCATATACTTTGCTTTGATGGTGGAAAAAACAATAGTAGTCTTCCCTTTTCTCATCCAACTCATTAGACGACCAAACAAAGTAAAATCACCAAGTCAATTTGAATCAACATAGATTTGTATGTTCAACATCTAATCCATTTTGTGTGAGCTTAAATAAACCAAACAATAATTAAAAGCACCTTGCAAATATTTTGACACTCTTTTGATGTAATTCCAATGTTTTCTTCCTAGGCTAGATATAAATATACTTACAACTCCCACTACTTGGGCAATATCTAACCTAGTGCATACCATTGCATACATCAAGTTACCAACAACACTAGCAAAAGGCACATTAGTCATGTCCTCAAAATCATCTTCTATTTTGGAACACATGGCTAATGTAAGCATAATGCCTACAAGTAAATGAATATTCACTGGCTTACAATCACACATATTAAATCTACATAGAATAATCCCAATTTACTTACTCTGTGTCAATCAAAGCTTTCTATTACCTCTATCCCTCTTGATTTCCATTCCAAGTATGTACTACGTGTCAATCAAAGCTTTTTGTTACCCCTATCCCTCTTGATTTCCATTCCAAGTATGTACTTGGTTGCCTCCAAATCCTTCATCGGAAAAGCATATGAAAGTCGAGTTTTAAGCTTGGTAACCATTCCTTTTGCGTTAGAGAAAAAAAAACATATCATCCACCTATGAACAATGTTTAACGTCTAATCATTAATAAATTTAGCATATAAACACTGATCTTCCTCACTTCTAATGAAAACCAATTTTATCACAAATGAATTGAACATTTTACAACACATATAGGGTGATTGTTTCAAACCATAGAGAACCTTTTTAACTTGCATACTAGATGACCCTTTCCTTTTCTTCTGTTAGATTTAGTTGTGAAGCCACTCAAGATCAAAGTGACTGAAGGAAAGAAAGACAAGAATCTGGATATGAACAAACTCAACACCCCCTTAACACTGAATTAGCACTCACGAATAGATGAGCTAGTGATCTTAGCATAGGGAGAGCCGAGTATGTTTATATAGAAAAACGAGGCATATAATTCCAAGAGGAATAATAACTCCCAATAACCCAAAATAGGTGGGAGTTTTACCTACTTGGTAAATGCCAAATACATGGTTACGCCAACTCAGGTAAAGACAAACAAATGGCTATAGGAGGTGGCAAATAAGTCCAAAAGAGGGTGAGACATTCAACTACCCAAAGGTGGGTGCAAATTACATGTTATTGTACGATTACGCTATGTGTCCTCCTAACCATTCTAATATGGCCTAAGAAAGCTTAAAATATGTAGGAAAAATAAATATTCCCTACTAGCACAAGGAAAATAAAATCCCACACTAACAACTTCAAACCTCTTTGATTATGCATAAATATTTTCTCGTTGAGATCATCATGTAAGAATCCAGTTGACAATCATTTACTTCACCTCAAAATCATAGGCTATACCAATGAATAAGAAAAATCTAACTAAGACAACTTAGCAATACAATTTTCTGACTAAAACCATTTTCCTTTCTTAGGAAGTAGGCTTTAGGTGCTAGTCTGGCTGTGTATCTCTCCAATGAATCATCTACTCCAAGATTCTTTTTGCAAATCTATTTGCAATCAATGTCTTTCTTTCATTTTGGAAAATTAATGAGATCCCATGTGTCACATAAATCAAGAACCACAATCTCCTCTTCCTTAACTTCTTTTGAAAGAATAAATTCTATGTAGGACTTCAGTTCATCATCAATGGTAAGCAAAGCAATACACAACATAAATATGGAGGGCTATACTTATCAATTGGATCTAGTTGCCTTGAACATCTTCTTAAGGGTGGAGTATGGAACTTTGGTTCTTGTTATTCAACATGTTCTTGATCTGTCTTTCAATTTGTTGAGAAATCTCACTTGAATCGTCATCTTCCTCTCCATTCTCTTCCTTATGTACCCATTCTTCAACATGTGCATTCTCCTGCTTTAATTCAAGTGCATTTTTTTACTTGTAGTCTTTTCCTTTGGTTGTTTGAGTGCGCAAATAACTTTAAGTTATGTGAAAATAACATCTCTACAAAAAACAATTGATTAAGTTAGAAGATTCTAAAACTTCTAACCTTTTATATTCCCACCATGTCCTATAAAAAATACATTTTTGTGCTTTTAGATCCAACTTAAACTATTTTTTACCTATACACATCTCATAAAGAGTTTTTATCAAGAGTTGTGCAAGAAGATCTATTAACCAAGTGACAAGCAAAACAAACAACTTCTATCCAAAAGCATCTATCTAACTGTGCACCACTTAGCATATTTCTTTCTCTTTGCATTAAGTTCGGATCATATTCTTTACCACACCATTTTTCTCAGGTGTATACAAAGTAACTTTTTGTCTGATTATACCTGTATGTCTATAGAAGTCATCAACATTCTTAGAACAATATTCACTTCCGTTTTTCTGATCTCAACACCTTGATTATTTACTCACGGAGGCTTTAAACTTAGCAAGAACTTCAGATTTATGATGCATAAAATATATCTCGATATTATGATGCATATAATATATCTCGATATATCTTGAGGCATGATAAAAAATGGTCACATAATATTGAGATTTACAAATAGAATTAACATCTCTCGAACCAAACACTCAGTTAACAACTCTGACCACAATGATATTAATTTCCAATAAGCATAAATTCTATTGTTACTGTTACCAAAAATTCCTTCCATTGATGAATGTTGCTAAGGAATAGTCTGTTTGTCAATAGCATGTGGATGAAAATAGGCTCTTGCAAGAGTTCGAGCCCAACATGCCATTTAGAGTCGAGATGTAGTTTAGAGGAAGCTTTGATGACGTTGTAAGAATGTAGGTGAAGAGGTTTTATAGAGTATAATAGAGGAAATACTGGTTAAAATGCACACTGAGTGCACCGAGCAGAAGAAAATCCTATAAGGATTTATCCCACATTCACGGTGTGGGTGATTTATAAATTAATTTTATATCCCAACGCGCAACTAATAGGTAGCCAAAGGCAAGCGCCTTTTGGCAGAGCAACTCCATGCAAGGGAGTCACATGGAGGACAACTAGCGGTCAAGGAGGGCGAGCGATGACAGGTGGCGCCTGTTCATGATCCCGCGGTCTGACAGACCGATGAGAGAGGAAGTTCATGGGATCACAAAAAAGTGCCATGTGGAGAAACATGGCCAACCTAAGAGGAAGCACAATAAAGCTAAGTTGAGTCAGCAAAGAGGATAGGTGGAAGAAGCTCGTGATCCCGTGGTTTGACGAGATGAGGAAAGAGAAACATAGTGGGAGAGTGACAGAGTGACACATGGCATAGAAGCGCAGAGGAGAAGTGGGCCCCCAAGCCAGGTGGTGGAATGTCGTGATCCTGCGATCCCAGTGACGAGGAAAGAGAAAGATCACGGGATTGTGAGGGATTTCCATGTGTCCAAGAAGAACGAAGACCATATTGGGTCCAGAGAAGCCAAATGGTAGCATGTCATGATTCCACAATCTGACACAAGAAGGATGACGAGGACCCCGGGATAGCGACAAAGTGACGCGTGGCAGTGAAGCGCAGGAAGAGAATTGGGCCCAGATGGATAGGTGGTGGAAGGTCGTGATCCCACGCTCTGACAAAAGAAGAGAGAGAAGCAGAGCTGGATAATGATAAGGTTCCATGTAGCAAGGTAGATCAGAGGCAGATCAACCCAAGGTAGTAAAGGGAGCCAATGATAGAGTGACACGTGATGGCTAAACAATTTGCAAGCACTTAGATAAAGATTAAAGGACAGACAAATCCAACAGTTGTCGTGATCGCGCTAAGAAAGATACAAGGTGGTTAAAAACCAAGGGATTACGGGATGGAGACGCGTGTCTAGGCGAGGTAAGAGTGAAGCAGTGGTAAGGAAGATAAAGGGGCCCATAGGCCGAATCAAAGGAAGACACATAGTCCTGAGGTGAGGTCGAAGTAGAAGATAAAGGCATACAATCTGCCTAACTTAGAGGGGTTACTGCCCACATCACACGGGAAAGGTGGCTGACTTGTAGTCAAAGGTCGTTGAGCTTTTGGTTTAGATGTAGTCAAAGCTGGTCAAATTTTAAAAGGTCATTATAACTTTTAAACGACGGTGAAGGTGGCAGTCTTCTATGTGCTTGGAAGGGTCGACAAGAGTTTCCAACAAAGTTCTATTAAATTCAAACCCTCTCTTTTTGCATGCTAGTCACACAAGGACTTAACTCTGAGTTTTAAAGAAGCCAGTGGAAGCTCGAATCAAAGATCCGAATGCACATCAATCAGTTGTCACCAAATGACCAGAAGATAAGTTTCCATTTTGTATATTTTGGGCCAAGAATCATTCACAAACCTTCTTTCCTTCTTCTTTCTACCGTTAAATTCCTAACCAGTCGAGTTACTCAGCCAGATTCATGTAGAGTTCATTTGTTGTTTACTTTGGAATTGGAGTTTGTTTTCCTTTAAAATAAAGGTTAGTGTTTAGAGTTAAGGGTTCCCACATTTTTGAAGGACATAAGGAGTAGTTGCTTTTTTATCCTCTGGTTTTCTCTCATGCCGTGACAACCATTGTAACTGGTATTTGTAGCTATTTCCTTTGGAGTATTGAATAAGAAAACAAATTTTTTTGCAAACCTCCTTTGAATTCACTTATTTGTATGCAGTTTAGGATTTGATCTTTTCTTGTAATGCATTCATCCATTGGATCATGCAAGCTTATGTCTCTGTTGTTCATCTATGAGTAGGTAGAATTAAAATCTTGCGTAGGTTATGAGCGATATTTCCTCAAAGTTTCTACATAGATTGGTTAAGTGTGAAGAGTTTTTCATCCTACTGACCTATTGTTGATAAGTGTAGACACCTAAAATTGACCAGGTGTTCTCTAAACAACTAAATTTACATTTTTCATCAAATTGCTCCTAATCTCATCAAATTTCATCAAAATGGATCAAAATCAAATCAAATAGACATTTATCAATCAAATTGGACAAAGTCAATTTAAATCAAAGGATTAAATAAATAATAACATCAAATGATCAAATACAAGCCTAAAGGGATTAATCAAACTATATAATTGATTTTAATCAATTAATTGTATAGTTTAAATCAAAAATCAAATTGAACCTATTCATCCCTACATGGCTAATTTAATTAATTGATTGAATTAAATAATCCTAATATCTTTCAACATAAATTTGAGCAACCAATGAGAATTGATAACACAAAGCACATGGATCACTTCTAAATTTGAATCTCAATCACTCATTTTGAACTTTCAATCTCAATCACTCAAATTTGTCTCTTTGTCCCAACCTTTGAGACAAGCATTTAAATTGTCCCCCCATTTGAAACCATTTGAAAGCCTCTTACTCAGCCATGACTTAACTATGATCAATTAACTCCACCCCCTACACTTGGGAAAATCCTATAAATATAAGCCATTTTGAGAGCATTAGAGATCCTAGAAATTTGAATGCAAAGCATCAAACCTCTTGTCATTTTCATAGCAATTTGAGCATATTGAGAGATTATCATAGCATTTTAGCATTATGGAGATCATTTTCAGTGAATTTGGATACAATATCATCATAATTTGAGAGAATTGAGCTAGATTTAGGCATTTATCTTCATCAAATTCTCGTTCTAGGGCTGTCATTGATAGATATCAAGGCTGAGAGATTTATCAACATGCTTAGATAGAGAGCCATGCGATGCTTATTGATTTAATTGCAATTCTTAGCTTAAATTTCCATTATTATTCCATAGAATTGTAGTTAAATAAACTAATTTCATGAAGGTGTAATTGATTCACACACAAATGGTGCCCACTATGGGGCTTTGAGCCTCAATTCATCATTTTTTTCAAGTTTTGTGTGTGTTTTCCTTCATTTTTTGTGCTAATTTTACAGTTTGCAGAAGAAATGACGCCTATGAACAATCTAATGACGCATGCTAGTAGAGAAGTAACACCTGCAGCATTCCTTCTAATTCTGTCTTAAATTCTTCTGCCGCCTGTGAGATAAAGTGTGACGCCTATGAGCGTAAAGCATCACCTCTGACTCGGGAAACACCGCCTATAAGCTATTTTTTGACGCTTGTGATCAATCTTTTATCGCAATTTAAACTTTTTGCAGCGCCTGTTATAATTCTTTTAACGCCTGTTCATTTTTAAATGCTGCGTGTTAAGATTTAAATTTTGCCTGCAAAGTTTTTAATACCACATAGTAACAGTTAAATAACGTGTGTTAGCTGTTATATGATGCCTGCAATTTGCTGCATTTTATTGAGTTTAAATTGACATATTCTCTGTTCTAACTCTCTGTTATTCTATTTTTTGTAGATGAACATACACATTAAGGTGCAGAAAGCAGAGTTGAGGGTCACAAGGCCAAACAAAGAGCCAAGGATCTTAACCAAGTACTCTAAACAAATTCATAGTGCAAATATTTTGAAAAATGTAGAGTTAGAAGAACACTTGTATGAGCATTGCATAAAAGTTACTAGTGCATACAAGAAGTTTCCTACTCTTAATTGATTTTATGCTTTAAGTTCTTAAGTTTGGTTTTTGGCAAATTTGATCAAAAGAACTTAGTTGCATTTTCAATTTCATTTCAAGTTGACTAACTTGTTGGTGGAGCCAGAGTGGGAACTATCGCCACTAGGTGAGTAAGAAAAACAAGCATAAAACCTCAAAAAAGTGCCTAGCTTTTGCTATCTTCGAAAGAGGTACTTTTCAAAACAAGCTTTCTTTCCCTTAACTTGTGGCAATTCATTTATACCTAGTATAATTAGGGACACCCTATTATTGACCATCTTGAACAAAACATTAGGCATATGCTCTTAACTTTTTGAAGTTGATCAAAAAGCCAAACATGTTGAGTTTAGGGTGGTAGAAAGAAAGGGAGGAAAATTAACCACACATATCAATTTCTAAGAACCTCCTTGTGAATAGGTTGAAAAGAACTTTTGTGTTTGAAGTGTTTGGAATGAAGAACAACAATAGGGATATGCTCTTCACTTTTTAAGTGAATCAAATTCCCAAACTTGTTGAACTAAGTTCATTTTACGCTTTCCTATATATGCTACTTAATTCAGAGCTTTAGAGGGCCTGCCTCCCAAGTACATCCTTATGAGGATGGTGAGAGGGAATGACCCAAAGGGGGAGACAATCACTTAAGCCGTGATACTATCCGACCCACTATAAACAAATGCACTCTTCCTTAATGGGCTGTAGTGACTAAATTGTGTGCAAGTTATCTTCACTTCCTCGAGTAGTCCTTCGGGATTGCGCAAAGTCATACTTTTGTGCGTGTGGGAAGCCTGCAAGGGGGTAAAAGAACTTGACATAGTTTAGAACGGAGCTGTTAATTAAATCCTTTATAAGTAGCAAGCTATCTTTTAGAGCCAAAATGTTTAAAATCCAAATTTGACTCTAGGTAGATTGTTTGGAATCTATTCTTGTGCTATACTTGTTAAAACAAATGAGAACATACACGTAGTGTTGTTTTAGGGAGACAATACAAACTTGATGTGTGTGTGTGTTGTGTTTGTATTTACTTTTTCAAGCAAGAATATCATCTGGCAGACCTGATCATAACCTTAAACTTTTAAAAATCCAAAAAAATGTGGAAAACAACTTTTATCTGCAAAATGCCGCGTATGACCATTTAAGTGATGCCTACAACGAATTCTGTGATGCATGCAACTTTGAAATGACGCCTGGCAGCATTAAAACACCGTGTAAGTCACTGGAAAGTGACGCCTAGAAGATTTAAACCAACACCTACCAAAAGGCAAATGTTGCCTGCTAACTGTAGAGTGCCGCGTAGATAAATTCCAGTTAACGCCTGTGAAGAGTTAAGTCACGCCTACACACAAGGAAGTGACACCTAGAAACAAAGAAGGGCAAACAGTGGATATTTTCCGAGGGCTTGGAGAAAATTGGATTTCAGTTTTGAGTACCCTTTTGAATTTTCTAACTGTTCAAAAGTTCAACCTGGTCATAATCCCCATTATTGGACATTTTGCAAAATTATAAGGGATTGATCAATTTAAGTGAGAGAAAGCCAACATTTTATGCAATTCATGTCCACGCCAGCTTTACTCGATCTCACTATATCAAGACTACCCTACAATCTGATGGTTCATATCTAAGGCAGGAGCTTCCTTTTCCTAGCGATACCTTTACTTCTTCAAGACCAACACGAGAACCTACAAAAGAGGTAGAACCAACTATGTCTTTCCCATTTGGAAACATGGACCCCGATCAAATTAACCACATCAACAAAGATACCAATAAAAATGGAGGTGGTGGGGTTAATAACAATAACAATGGAGGAGGAGTTGACCCTAACAACCAAGGGTTAAACAACAATAACAATGGAGGAGGAATGGACCTTAACAACCAAGGGTTAAATAACAATAACAATGGGGGCAATGTTGACCCTAATGATTAAGAGGAAACTGATGAGAAGGTCAAAGAAGCCATGCAAAGCCCATTCTTCAAGAGATTTATGGAGAAAGTGTTGGATAGAGATAGGGAAAAGTACTTTTTAGACCTAGCACAAGCGGGTCTCAAACTCCCTCATGATTATGATGTCAATCAACTCAAACAAAAAGAAGCCGAAGAAAATCCTATTGATGTCATGAATAAACAATTTAAGTTATTTCAACTGCAATTGGACACAATGAAACAAATCAGGGCTCCTAAACCCTTTTCTATCGAAGCTTTGTGTCCTTTTCCATTCGACAAGACCCTAATTATGGTCCCATTCTAAAGTAATGCTATTTTTCCTAGATACGACAAGTATGAAGGAGCATCCGATCCCAAAGATCATTTAAGGGATTTTTGTGCATTGATCCTAGAGTTCATACATGACACAACATATTTAATGAGGTTGTTTCCACGAAGTTCAGGAGGCATGGCAATGGAGTGGTTTTCCAAGTTACCCTCCGGCATCCGAACTTTTGAAGCATTGGCCTCCAAATTTGTAACTCATTATTCCTACAATATCAAACATGAGGTTATGATGATAAATTTATGTAATACCAAGCAATGATAAGGGGAAGGATTCCTACTTTTCTTGCAAAGATGGAGAGCGGTATTCGCTAGATACCCTCGAAGTGTACTTGAAAAATGAAAGGAAACTAAGTGTGCACAAAATAGTTCCCTATGCTAAACCCCTAAAGAGAGGATCGTGCAAATTCAGATTTAACCCTTATCAATTACAGAATGTTAATACAATTAACTTAGATGTTGCTGCAATAACATGTATATATAGAAAAATGAGAATGACACAATGATTTGCCTTGGGGAAAACCTTTAGGTAAAAAACCCCAGCACTCCAAAACCTGCACAATGTGTTAATCAAAACTATTTCTGTTTACAATACACTTGCAATGGAAGTTCTTTCAGGAGATAATCAACACTTGAAGACGAATCCAACATCATAACAACATTCCAACAATACACTTACTTCTCTCTCAGCAATTTGCAACCCAAAAAATGCTTATATCATGCACTTCCCTTTTTAGGGCAACTTCCAAAGATAATTGTATTAGGGTTTTACCCCACGCATTGCATAAGAGTGTATAGTACTCAACATGACCAGTTGCCACATGTCTTGCATGTCTTCACCCGTCATCAAATCTTTCAAAATTAGATCTTACAAATATTAATGACCGTCATAGGAATTCGTCATAACCGTTTCAGTCATGATTACCTTACACATTGTCCAAACTACCGACATTTGGAAAATAACCTCTACCACAGAAAGGGATACCTAGATCCACCTAGACCAAGTTTGATCATCCTTGTCATCTTCCAAGTGGAGTGAAAACACATGTCCACTCAACTAAATGACAGAACAAATATCAAACTTAAATACATTATTTACAAACAATTAATTACAAAATAAATAATATCAAATGTAAGGAAATATACAAGGTTGAGACACCTTATTCCTAACAAAAAATAGAATACAAACATCTTTATTAATATCTTGAGTAATGAGATGAACTATCGGTTAAGGTTATAATGTCCTAGGTCTCTCCAAGACCTAATTGAGAACAAAGTTACTATGGAAGAGGTATTGGTAAAAAATGGAGAACTTAAGCTTTATAAGAAGAACAACAATAATACCTCCAATAACAATCAAAATAGGAATCCTCCTAACAATAACCGGTTTTGGATGAGGAACAACAAAAAATGTGTGGTCAATGATGGAGTTGTAGAGGCAAATAATTTGAAGGCCACCCCTTTTAATCTTACAAGAGGATCCGCTCAAGCTAACAATGCGAGTCAAGCACCCAAAGTGTCTTTCAACAAAAATACTAACAAAAATAACTTTGGGAATAATCAAGGGGCTAACAAGCCTAAGCCTTTCTTTGCACCAACACCTAAGAGGAATTTCACTTTCTTGGGTGAACCACTTGAAAATGCATTAAGGACTCTTATTGAAAATAAGATTATTTATTTACCAAGGGCTCAACCCTATGAACCAAAAATCAAGCCTACATGCTGGAGTGATTCTAACCATTGTGAATAGCATAGGAATTGAGGACATAAGATGAATGATTGCATGTGCCTAAAACATGTGGTGCAAGATCTTATTGATAATGGTGTGATTAAGGTAGAAGGAACTCAAAATAACGAAGCTCACACGACATTTAAAACTCCTTTTTACAAGCATGAGAAAGGTGAATCTTCCAATGCTAACAATGGAGGGAACAATAGAAACAACTCGAGAGGCAACAACAATGTTAACTTTGCCCATAGCTATGACAATACTATTAATTCCCTATCCGAACATGATAGTACTATCAATGTGGTGGTAATCAAAGAAAAACCTAACAAAGAGACCTCTAATGTTGTAACTAGGGGGAAATCAACAAGAGTTACCCTACAAGGAAGTTCCCCTAAAAATTTTGGTCTCACTCCAACAACTACTTTGGATAAACCAACATCTTCTTCAATAAAGCCTTATAGTTTGGTTGATCAACTACACAAAACTCCAGCACAAATTTCTATATTGGAGTTGTTGAAACTTTCTCCTAACCACAAAGAGATCTTGGAAAAATCCCTAGTGGAGACTAATGTTCCTATAACTTTGAAGGAAGATAAGTTTCAAAATATGGTAGGACATCTCATATCCCCTCATTGCCTTTCATTCTCTGAAAAAGATGATATGTCCATCAATCATCCTCAAAATTTTCCCTTGCATATAGAAGTTTTAATACAAAGGCATAGGGTCAAGAGAGTTCTCATTGACGGGGGAGCTGGTCTTAACATTTTCACATTGAACCTTGTCCAGTCTTTAGGGTTAGCCAAATCATCCATTGATCCTAAAAAGCAGATTACCATTAAGGCTTATGATGAGGAAGAAAGATCTTCGAAAGGCATGATTGTTCTACCTATTAAAGTTGGACCTATCAAGAAAGACACCATATGTCAAGTACTTGACCTGAAAATAACTTATAATATATTATTGGGGAGACTATGGATTCATGAGATGCAAGAAGTGCCTTCCACCTATCACCAATGCATTAAATTTCCACACATGGGTGAAGAGATCACAATTGGAGGAGATTCTAATCCCTTTCAATATTGCAACACATTGAAACCAAGTCATGAGTTATTTATTCCTCACAGTAGGGAAGGAGTTATCCCTAATGTCACCATTGAAGAAGCTAAAGAGGAAGTTTCAAAGTTAATATCAAATGCTACATCTACCTCAAACCCTAATCAAACTAACTCAACTAAGGGAAAGGAGAAAGTGAGTTATGAGGGTCAAAGTTCACATGATAATTCAGTTAACACTTCTACATTAAAGGTGGAAATTTTGAAACCTTCGAACAAGCTAAAAGGGATCAATATCAAAAGATGAATGAAATGATGCATAACTTTGAAAAGCAATGTAGAATCAATTCAAAAGGAGTGGGGGAATATTCTATTTCTCTATTTGATTTTCCAACTTCTCCTAAGACACATGTAAAACCATAAAGTGCTCATCCACCTCACAAATATAAATCTCATTTTGTAAGAGAGAGTGACAAATCAACCCTAGAAAAGGAGGACAATGAAGTTTTACAATGGCTCTACAAAGAGGAAGACACTTCAAACAATCCCGTAGAAAGATTACAACACATCAATATTCAAACTAAGAAATATGGAAAAGGGTATCAAATTATGCAAAAAATAGGATAAAAGGGACAAGGACCCTTAGGAGCCAGGAATAGAGGATTACTAGAACCCATTGAACAGATCAAAAGAAGAGAAATTTAGAATAGGTTATCAAAACAAAGGAGAAATTTCAATCCCTATGCATGATTCTCATGAACATGTACACATGGTAGGATCCAAGAGTGAGGATGATTCTAGAGATTATGTTTGGGATTCCCTATTCGAAGACTCTTGTCATGATAAAGAGGTTAATGTTATTCACACATATGCTACCATTCCTAATGTCAAAAGTCAAGACAATGAGAATCAAGGTTCAAATTATACACAAGTATCAAGTGAATCTCAAGAATCTAATGTAGGTAAAGCATCTAGGAATAATCAATGGGTAGCTGAACCTTGGGTACCTTCATGGGGGGTGGGGGGGGGGTGATTCAAATGCTGTATTTAATCCTCATGCATTCTTTCTGATCAAAATCCAAGAGGACTCTAGTGAGGAAAATTTTGATCCTACTTCCATGGAACACCTTGAGGAAGCCCATGTCATAGACCTAAGTGATACAATGTATGAACCTTCAAATGAGGTCATGTCCTTAAACCCTTCGAATGACAATTTTCCAAATGAATCCTTAGCCCTAATGCACCCCAAACTCATTGATTGGGATTTATCTGAACCAAATGACATATTATACTTTTTCAATGAAAATGCAATGGCCCAATACCTAAATGCAGTTGAGCCATCTTCTTCCACTAATGAATACAATCCAGACATAATGATAGAGGAAGGGGTCCAACCTCTCAATCCACAAAATAAAAGAAAAAAATACAAAAAACTGAAAAGGTCTAGTGGTGAAAACCACCATGTGGCAGTGCTAGAACCTAAAAAAAGTAAAAATATCAGATGTTTCCAAAGGTGAAAACCCAACTATGGAACCTAAGGAAAAGAGGTTGGAAACCCTACCAGAACATGAATATGAAAGGTCACCCATCCTTATTGAACCAACGGAGAAAGTTAACATTGGCACCGAAGTGGAGCCCAAGTTTATTCATTTAGCAGCATCCTTGAGCCCATCAGAAAGGAAGGAGTTCATCAAATTCTTTCAAGAAAAGAAAATTAAATTTGTGTGGTCTTATACCGACATGTTAGGGTTAGATCCAAGATTTATAGTGCATCATCTAAATGTGAGACCCGGTGTGAAACTCGTAAATAAAAAGTTGAGAAAGATGCATCCACATGTGGCACTTTTAGTAAAAGCGGAATTGGAAAAGCTACTTAAGGTTTGATTCATAAGAGTGATTGCATATGAAAAATGGATATCAAACATTGTACCGGTCACAAAACATGAAAAATCCATTAGAGTTTGCACGGATTTTAGAGACCTTAATCTTGCTTTCCCAAAAGATGATTTTTCACTACCTAGCATTGATGCTATAGTGGACTTAACAACGAGTCATTCTATGTTTTCCTTAATGGATGGATTTAGTGGATATAATCAAATTAGAATTGCACCTGAAGACCAAGAAAAGAATGCTTTTACATGCCCATGGGGAACCTTTTGTTGGAATGTGATGCCCTTCGGTCTCAAAAATGCCGGAGCAACTTACCAAAGAGCCATGACCACTATCTTCCACGACACGATGCACACTTTCCTAGAAGACTATATGGATGATATTCTAGCAAAATCACATGAAATAAAGTATCATTTACCAATATTAGAAAATATCTTCACAAGGTTAGAGCAATTCAAAGTGAGATTAAATCCAAAGAAATGTGATTTTGGTGTGCAATCTGGCAAGCTCCTAGGTTACATTATTTCTGCAAAAGGCATAGAGGTAGATCCCAAAAAAGTGAAAGAAATCATGGACATGGAAACTCCCAATAATATTAGTCAAATGAGGTCTCTTCAAGGAAGACTTCAATCCATAAGGAGGTTCATTTCCCAATTGGCGAAAAAATGCCATATATTCACAAGATTGCTACATAAGGACAAGATTTTTACATGGGATGATGAGTGTGAACAATATTTCACATTGTTGAAGACATACTTGGTGAACCCATCCATTTTGATGCCACCTATCAAAGGAAAACCCTTATTACTTTACATATCAACAATAGAGAAATATTTAGGGGTTCTATTGGCACAAGAAGACAATGAAGGAAAAGAAAGAGCCATTTACTACTTGAGTAGAACATTGATAAAATATGAATTGAACTATAGCTTAATGGAAAGAGCTTGCCTAGCAGTGGTGTTTGCCTCTAAAAAGCTGAGACATTACATGTTGATGAATAAAGTGAAGTTAATTGCCAAAATTGATCCATTGAAGTATCTACTTAGTAAAACAGCTCTAACGGGAAGGATTGCAAAATGGGCAATGGTGCTTAGTGAATTTGAAATTGAGTACGTGGATATGAAAGAAATAAAGGGGCAAGTGATTGCTGATCAATTGTCCGAACATCCTTTAGAGTCTACACATCCAATTTAAGTAGAGTTTCCTAATTCAAAAATTGTTAATGTGGAAGCAAAGACATGGACCTTATATTTTGATGTATCCTATACTCAAAATGGTTCAGGGGATGGAATTATTTTAATAACACCTCAAGGATACACAATTACCAAATCTTACAAACTATTATTTCCTTGCACAAATAATACTGCTGAATATGAAGCTTTGGTCATAGGCATCAAAATGGCCTTAGAAAGGAATGTCACAGAATTGCAAGTTTATGGAGATTCTCAATTAGTCATCAATCAAATCAATGATGAATACAACACCAAAGATAAAAAATTGATGCCATATAAAAGGATGGTGGATGACAGGAAAAAATATTTTTTCTTGATAAATTTTGAGAAAATTCCACGAGACAAAAATAGAGCAGCTGATGCAATGGCTACTTTGGCTTCTTTACTCCAAATGCCTGATCAAAATGCGAGGTACGAATTCTTGGTGGAAGAGTTGGAAAAACTGGCATGTCTTACTTGACACCCAAATAATTGCCCTTATTAATAGACATGACTCACCTTGGTATGGACCAATCTATACTTATCTTAAAGACCAAACCTTACCTTTGGACCAAACCCGTGCTCAAAAATGACATTTCATAAGACAATTGGCTTGTTATACCATCCTATTAGACACATTGTATCACAAGGGTCTTGATAGAATGATCCCTAGGTGTCTAGAGGAAGAGAAATTGAGATTAGATTTAAGAGATGTCTACGAGGATATTTGTGGGTCGCATTTGAGTGGATTAAATTTAGCTAAGAAAATCCTTTGCATGGGGTATTTCTAGAAAACCTTAGAGAAAGATGCTTGCCAATTTGTGAAAGTTTGTTCAAAATTCCAATATCATGGAGACATGATCCATGTACCTGCACAAAAATTGCATCCATTTACCACACCATGCCTGTTTTATCAATGAGGTTTCAATCTGATTGGCATGACTTACCCACCATCTTCTAATGGACATAAATACGTCCTCATAGCGACAAAATATTTCACTAAATGGGTAGAGGCCATTTCTTTAACAACCACAATAGGAAAATAATTTTCCATGTTTATCCTTAATCACATAATTTGTAGATATGGTATTCCTCATGCCATCATCACGGACAACAGAAAACATTTCAAGAGAAAATACGTGGATGAAATTTGTGAAACATTTCATATCACTCACCATTCTTCCTCCATTTACTATCCTCAAGGTAATGGACAAGCCGAGGCTACGAGAAAGAATATCCTCAAAATATTGAAAAGATCGACTGATAAATCAGTAAGAGATTGGCATATTCAGATAAACCCGACATTGTGGGCCTACAGAACTAGCATCCGAACACCAACATGAGCTACACCATTCTCCTTGGTTTATGGGGCCAAAGCTGTTTTACCCTTAGAAGTTGAGATTCTATCCCTACGAGTTTCACTACATGGATTAATCATTAACGAGGATTATAGGGTTACCCAACTCCAACAATTGGAATTGTTGGAGGAACATCAAACACAAGCATATGATCATTTGAAGGTATATCAGAACATAATTTCAAGAAACTAAAACAAGCATATCAAACCGAGAACCTTTCAAGTGGGAGACTTAGTGTTAAGAGAAAAACCTAAAAATCAAGCTAATAGAGAAAAGAAGGGAAAATGGGAAGCGAATTGACTTGGACCATTTGTCATCACTTCTTCTTTTGGTTTGGGAACTTATAAACTAGCTGATTGTGAAGGTGACGAGTTGCAAGAGCCCATTAATAGCATCCATTTAAAAAGGTTTCATACCTAATCAGATGAAAGAGCATCAGAAGAAAGAGTATCAGACTAGTGTGTATCAGATGAGCTAGCATCTTCTTTGTATATGAGAAAAGTAAAAAATCCAAAAAAATGAGAAAAGATCAAAATCCAAAAAAATCAGAAAAGATCAAAAACAAAAAAAAATAATGGAAAAATAGAAAATCATAAAAAGGACAAAATTGAGCATGAAGAAAGCAAAAACATTCAAAAATTAGAAAATTGTTGTCTTGGTGAAAACCTAGCAAATAGGCGCCTTGATGATATCTAAAAATAATGAAAAAAAGAAAAATTTGAAAGAAATTGAAAAAGAGAAAAGTGCCTTGGTGAAAACCTAGCAATAGGTGCCTCGGTAGCAAAAAAAGCAAAAAAGAGAAAAAAGAGCAATAAAACCAAAAAGTGAAAACCTGGAAACAAATGCTTTTTTTTCCCTTAGGTCTTTCCTAGATGCATTTGTACATATTGCCTTTTCACCATCTCATTTGTACATCCTCATTGCATCTGTCATTTGTGCAGTCATAATAAAGTCTCTTAGCTGCATTGTCACATACTAGGTTTCATTTGCCCACCATTTACACATGGTTTCACTTATCACTTGGGGGAAAATCATTGGTTTTTGGTATGAACGGATTCAAAAGTGCTACATCTTGGTCACATGATAGAAGTCAATTTTAAAAACTTCAAAGGAGAGATATTTTGGAACCTTTGATGGATATCATTGTTCAACGTAAACAATTTGATTGCATAACATGATCTTTGAACTTCATTGACTTATTTTATCAGGATTAAAAATTGAAAATACCCTAAATGATCAGAATGTTTGGAATTATTATTGAAAATCTTGATACATTGAAAAACACTTTAATTTTTTTAGGATTTTCATTGACCTTTTCAAGTCATGTTCTTTTTAGCTAATCGATGACGTTTCGACTAGATTGGCGATGATGAAGACATGATGTTTTTCTTGACTTTTGTGTGACTGTTTTGAGGAAGATCCACTAACTTGTGTGATTTCATGTAACAAATGGTCATCAAAGAACCATTGAGGAAATTCATATAGGAAGGAGGGTTAACGTTTGTTTCTTTATGCAAAAGGATACGTTGGCTATTTCAATCTTCCATATCTTAATACCAAAATCCACTTGCAACATTGAATCTGATGAAATCAGTATTCATACTCCCATAGCTGGTCATTCAACTAGTGAGGGTTGTACTAGTTCTTAAAGAGGTTACCAAATGATATGAAAGTCATATTCATATTCTTATGGTCGCAGTGGCACCAGTAAGGATTGTATCGACTCCTAGTTCCACAACGCTCAATGATAAAAATATATCTCTTTTGCATTTCTATTGCAAAATCAATGATAATTAGTTGCATTGCATTGCATTTTATGTTAGATTAATTGCATTATTTAGAGGATTTTTCCAAGTTCAAAGGGGGTTACTCATTTTTGGAGTTCAATCAATTCAATGGTTTGAAATCAATAATGTGAGATTATCTTTTGCATCCATTCATTCATTAACCATTAATCATTATATTTATACATCACAAGAAAAGAAAAGAAAAGAAGCATTAAATCATTATTCATTTCCATCCTTAAGATTGCATTTCATCAATAAAGTTGTATACATCAAAATCCAAAAAGATAGTTGCACTCATTTCACCATTGCGTTGCATAAACCATAGCATCATGATAAGATAAAAAAATATAGAAGTAGTTGCATAAATCATTTGCATCCATTTATCTATGTCATAATATTAGACATTGCATCCATAACATAAACGAAAGTAAATGCATCATAGAAATCATGTAGATCTGCATATAAAGAAATCTCACATATTTCATCCTCCTGACCTATTGTTTTTAAGAAACTAAGAAGCCTCCTCATAAAGAACTGATATGAAAGTTGTTTAATAATCAAATCTATGTCATATGTTTGAAACTTGTTTTCTCTTCAAGGACTCTATTGTGATCAAAGCTTCATCTTGGTTACATCAACCTTGGTGTATCACCTTTTAGATTTGTATAAAGTTCTTTCCTTTCTGCAATTTATCCCCTTTTTCCCATCCAAGTTTTCTTTTGGTTCAAAATTTTGAATAAGGTGATATATCAAATAGGAACTGGCCTAGAATCTATAGATTTACTCCAAGATAGGAAATCCCACCACCTTTGGAGTGTTTCCATGTTGTCCTAGAATCCTCAAGTCTACCCTTCAAAGCTAGGTTGAGGAGGATGTAATTCCAGTTTCTCAACAATTTTGGCACGTGGCACGCTGAGTGGAACCCAAGTTAGAATATTTTAAATATTCTTGCTATTTTGGATAGGCTAGCATCAAGTTACTGACCTAGAAGAGGTGATCATTTAGCATATCTGGTGACTCTATAAACTAAACCTCCTGGTTTCATAAGATCAAGTGCTGGTATGTTCAAATCTTAAATTGCATTATGATTTCCAACCTTTATATGAATAGAGATGTCACATTATTATTTCCAATCAGAATACCCACCACCATATCATGAAAATAATTTTCAAGGGGCAAATTATCAGCCATATCAATATGCCCCAAACCAATATGTTCCTGCCCAATTTCCTAATCAATCTCAAGATCCTCATAATCAACAAGCTCCATACACTTTCCACCCACCCACCCCTACACCAACCTCATGGAGGCCAACATACACCCAAAGTATCCCTTAAGAAATCATTTCCACCTCAAATCAATGTGATAGTTATCCAACTCAGCAAGAATCATATTTCCAGCAAGAAATAGATTTGCAACTAGAAGAATGTTCCTATCAAGCTTATTTGCATGAGCATGAGGCATTGGCTCATCAAGAGAAAAGTAATAAGAACTACTTGGTGGAGAAATATAGGAGGCATGAAAAAGAGTTGAAATCCCAAAGGGATAATCATGAGTAGGAGTTGAAAACACATACAAAGTTGCATGAGAAGGAGCTCAAAGCACATACAAAGTTTCATGAAAAAGAGTTGAAAGATCAAAAAAGGGTAATGAAAGCCTTACTTGCCACAATTATAAAGCTAGAAGAGAAGGTAAAGGAACAATCAGATCATTGTGTTTAAAATTAGCACCTAGAATAAAATCAGTCCATTACTCCTCATGGACAACCATCCCAAGCACCTACTCCTTGTCATGATGATAAATCTGATTTTTCACAGCATAATGACGAGCTTAACAAGATGGAGCAGCCAAGTACACACCAAGAAAATAGTGATCAACATGAATTAATGCCTGATTTATTTAGTGAACTTCCTTTATATGTTGTTGATGATAAAGAAAGCATGGGTATACTCAAAAGTTTGCAACAACAAGGGCATAAAGAAGAACTTGGTGAGTAGTTGACTAATGAGGGAGAAAATTTTCATGCCCATGTGTAAGAGGTTGTTGTACAAGTTGAACAAAGTCCAAAATCAGAGCTTGTAGATGTTCTTGATGTCTCATCAAACTTCAACAACAGCTGCAATGAAGTCAAGGTTACCCCATGCAAGCCTAAACATGAACATGTGTTAAGCAAGTGATTCCATATAAAAATCTTATTCTAGAGGCTCAATAAATCAAAATTATCTCATACAAGCCAATCCAAGATCAGTGAGCTAAAAAAAAAGTTAGTTCAAAGCTAGATGATAAAGTGACAGAGGCTCAAGAGAATAACCAGTTGAGACAGCAGGTACCAAAAATTTTATTTGTTGACCTTCCTACTTATTTTCTGTCTAATGATGACCAATTTCCATTGCCTTCAAAAGAAGATGAGAAAAAATAAGATGCCATGATTTGGGTTGATGAACTTCCTTTTTTTTTTGAGCTAGATAAGGAAGTTATTCTAGTAACATTAGCACAAACTTTGCAACAACAGAAGGATGGAATTGATGAAGCTGCAGTTAAAGAAGTATCTTCTCAAGATATGGAAGTTGACATGTTCTATGAGGAGAATTTTTTTGATAGTATCATTGAGAATTTCTGTGTGAAGCTTAATGCTGATATGTCAAGTGAAGGCTTGGTCAAAAGGTTATCCCAATGTCTGATCATTTTCCTATTTTCATTAAAGAAGGAAGTCTTGTTACAGAGTGTTCCTTCCTAAATGAGAATAAGGAATTTTAGTTTGAGCTAGTTGCTAAGAGCCTTGTGAGGATTGATAGTTTTGATAAAATCCTAAATGTCTTAACAGAAGATGATTATCCTTTAACCATAGAGGAGGAGTCAAAATGGAAAGAAATCATGCAGAACAACCATGAAAAACAACAAGAAAGAGAATCAGCCAACAAAAGGAGCCCCAAGTTCATACTTTCAAGAGGCTGTCTAATCAGGAATCTAGCCTGGTTAGAGATAAGTGAGAAAGCCTCATTTTCTTCAGCACCTAAATTCAATGATATTCATGATAATGACCAAATGTAGCCTGTTGATTCATTCCATGATAACAATTTTTTCAATCAGCAGAGTGAAGTAAGTTATTTCATTTCATTCCTTCTTCAAGAAATGTTGCAAAAGTTGATTAAATTTTTTTCATTCTTCCATCTTCATATATTTACCTGTAAGCATGTGCATCATTGAAATTTGAGGAGAAAGGGAAAATATTTCAATGAACCAGTAAATGTTTTTTTCTAGCATGTTTTTCTGTTAGTATATTAGGGTAGAATAGTTTTCTAGCTTTCAATAAGTGCTGTTGCACATTTTGTTTTAGCTCTTTAGGTTTTAGTTTCCGGATTTCAATAAAGCGTCTGTCAAGACACATGTTGCTAAAGGAGCAAGTTCCAATTCCAATGAACACTCAAAGCATGTCAGGTTTAATCATACTAAAAACATACCAATCATTCATGATAGGGGAGCTGATTCATTATCATCCATAAATTTGTTTTCAATTGAAGATTAGTCTGGTATATTATTTAGGGTTTTACGTTCCTTAAATAGGTTTTTTTTTATAAAATTTATAAGAGACTTACTTCCCAATGGATTGCATGAGGCTACTGGTATTTTTTCCATTTAGCAGGAAAACATCCCTGAGAGGTCGCCAAAAATGTTACCAAAAGTTCCTTCCATTGATGAACTTTGCTAAGGAACAATTTGTCTGTCAATAGCACGTGGATGAAAATAGGCTCCTGCAAGAGTCCAAGCCCAACATGCCATTGAGAGTAAAGATGCAGTTTAGAGGAAGCTTTGATGATATTGTAAGAACACAAGCAAAGAGGTTTTATAGAGTAGAACATAGGAAAGACTGGTTAAAATATGTTGGGCATGCAGAGTAGAAGAAAAGCCTATAAGGATTTATTCCACATTCACGGTGTGGGTGAGTTATATGTTAATTTTATATCCAATGCACAACTAATATGTAGCCAAAGGCAAGTGCCTTTTGGCAGAGTAGCTACATGTGAGGTGGTCACATGGAGGGCAACTGGCGGTCAAGGAGGACATTTTGTGGGCCCAAGCAAAAGCGAGTGATGATAGGTGGCGCTTGTTCATGATCCCGTAGTTTGACAGACCGATGAGAGAGGAAGTTCACGGGATCAGGAAAAAGTGCCATGTAGAGATGTAGGGATAACCTAAGAGGAAGCACATTAAAGATAAGCTAAGTCAGAAAAGAGGATAGATGGAAGAAGCTCATGATCCCATGGTTTGATGAGCTGAGGAAAGAGAAACATAGCGGGAGAGTGAAAAAGTGACACGTGGCATAGAAGTGCAGAGGAGAAGTGGGCCACCAAGCCAGGTGGCAGAATGTCATGATCCCGCGATCCTAGTGACAAGGAAAGAGAAATTTCACAGGATTGTGAGGGATCACCACATGTCCAAAAAGAGTGGAGACCATAGTGGGTCCAGAGAAACAGATGGCAACATGTCATGAACCCATGATCTGACACAAGAAGGATGATGAGGACCGCGTGATAGCAAAAAAGTGACACATAGTAGTGAAACACAGAAAGAGAAGTGTGTCTAGATGGAAAGGTGGTAGAAGGTCATGATCACACGCTTTGACAGAAGAAGAGAGAGAAGAAGAGTGGGATAATGACAAGGTGCCATGCAACAAGGTAGGTCATAGGTAGATCAACCCAAGGTAGTAAAGGGAGCCGATGAGAGAGTGACACATGGTGGCCAAACAGTTTGCAAGTGCTTAGATAGAGATTAAAGGAAAGATAGGTCCAATGACCATCGTGATCGTGCTAAGAAAGATACAAGGTGGTCAAAACCCATGGGATTATGAGATGGCAACACATGTGTCCAAGCTGAGGTAAGAGTGAAGTGGTGGTAAGGAAGATAAAGGGGTCCACGGGCTGAATCAAAAGAAGCCATGTAGTCCTGAGGTGGAGTCAAAGTAGAAGATAAAGGCATACAGTCTGCCTAATTTAGAGGGGTTACTTTCCATGTCACACGGGAAAGGTGGCTGGCTAGTAGTCAAAGGTTGTTAAGCTTTTGGTTTAGACGTAGTAAAAGATGGTCAAATTTTAAAAGATCATTTTAACTTTTAAACAACCACTAGTAAAGTTTTGCCCAATTTTTGACGTGAGTTAGTTGATTTTTCGATGCAGGTTGGTCGACCAAACGAACACTATTGTCGTCAGATTATTTTCATCGATTATGCGACACAAAAAATTGTGTCAAATTATCGACAGTCATCGTGGTTGAATGATTGACTTAAGTAGGCATTGAGACTATGGAATTATGGTTGAAGTAGTTCATTGATCATTTTGATTGTCGTCAAACTATCGACTTCAACATGTGTTGAGACTGTGGCATTTTGGTCAAAGTAGTTCATTGATCATTTTGATTGTTGTTGATCTATCGGCTTCAGCATGTGTTGAGACTGTGATATTCTGGTCTAAGTAGTTCGTTGATCATTTTTATTGTTGTCAAAATATCAACTTCAATATGAATTGAGACCGTGGCATTTCGGTCAAAGCAGTTAGTTAATCATCTTGATTGTCATCAAATGATCAACTTCAACATGCGTTGAGACTGTTGTATTCCAGTCAAAGTAGTTCATTGATCATGTTGATGGTCGTTGAACTATCGACTTTAGGAGGCATTGAGACTGTGGCATTCTAGTCAAATCCGTTTGTTGATCATCTTGATTGTCATCGAATGATCGAATTCAGCAGGTGTTGAGACTATTGCATTCTGGTCGAAGTAGTTCATTGATCATCTTGATGGTCGTCAAACTATCGACTTCAACATGCGTTGAGACCGTAGAATTCTAGTCAAAGCAGTTCGTTGATCATTTTGATGGTTGTCGAAATAGATACGACATTAATTTAAAAATAAATAAATAAATATATTAATCATCTATTAATATATATAATATATTTCCTTTTACTAATATTTTCATTGAAAGTATAGTAGATGAATTATAATATGCTCGTGAATGCTTACAAATATAATTACTTATCCCTTATAATATTTTCTTGAACATTAATAACATTGTTGTTATCATTGTTCTTACTATCGTGTTGTTTATCATTGTAAGGTTGCACTTAGTTGTTTAGCCTTGTTTAGCCTCTTAGGCTCCTGTGGATCCATTCATTAATTTATCATATGAAAAACTTAGTAGAGGCATAACAATATTTATAAAGTATGGAATCATTGAATGTATAACATATATGATACCACCTGATATTTCATATTATGGTTAGGCTCCATGATAAATTATGGCATTAGGATTGGTTTTCTTAATTTATTGATGATATGAGGTGTTGAATTTGTAGCCATGTGTAACAATGATATCCTCACTAGCTTCTGATTCACGAGCTATCATATTTTTTGTACCTTGTAAATGAGAAAAAAAGAAAGAACACCTTATCCAGTACACAACATAGTGGGCCTAGTGATGATGCGTTTATATTAATTCTTAAAGACAATTAAAGAAAAATGCTGAGATAATGTAGTCAAGGCAATTAGGATAAACTTTCAACATCTGATTCACAAGAGCGATTTGTTCATTCCATTTTTATATAGATAGAGAATGATTTGGTGAATCACTAGAATGAGTTCTGGAAAACTTCTATCGTATGAAGTATTATAACTTTTGAAAAATAAATGGGAGAGTTGTATGTAATGCCCAAAATTCAAAACACTAGATTGGACATTAAACAAACTATTTATTCTACTCTGAACATATCTAATTTGCAATTTTTTTTTCTTTCTAACCAATGACATACAACATTAATACATAGTGTGAACCAATTTGTTATATCATTTAACTGGAATCTAAAATGATAATAAATCTACTTAGAACAATAAATATTATGACTGTGTTCAAATAACCAACATGACTTGCAACTGCATACCTAAATTTCTCTTTCTTGCCTGTGTATCATATTCTCCTTGCCTCTCTATTTCCTGCACCTGTATATACAGCTACACAACTAGATGCATGATATAAAATTCATTGTTGATTACATACAAAATCATAAGATAAGCTACATCAATAACTTAGCTAAATCAATCATAAGGTATTTAAAACTAGTTTCGTAAAGAGATGCAAACTATGTAAAATATTGGTAAGGGGTGGAAAGATCAAGGAAGAACTCAAAATTACAAGACCTAAGGGCCAAACCTAATGCCTCGTGGGTTCATCATAGATGGCCTTGCCTACATAACTCACAGAGACATTGAAGTTTGGGTTTAACTTTAAAACCAGTATTTTAAAGGATGGTAGAAGTGGCTACGTAACCCCTTTCTAGGGTAGAGTCCCCAGACAGTGCCTCCATCAGATGCCGCCCACTTAGATGAACAAGGATGAGATCCTAATTAGACTCTACCTACAAATAAGTTATATGTAGACCTCCTCATAAGGTTACCTACCCAACGGTTCATAACTACGATGGAGAACCAATTCTTGTAAGATATTAAGGTAATATCCATGATCCCAAACCTACAAGATTTATAATTATATGAGAGGAGATACATATTACCTAATTCTATGACCACTTATCTTAAAATCTAACATATAAGTATACCATGTATATAATTTAATCATATCATGCCTTCCTAATATATGCATTGAGCTACTAATATTAATGTCTATTAAACCTCAACTTGACAAGTTGTAAAAGTGCAATTATACTAACCTCACTACTCAAATTGACTAACAATTCAACTACCAAAATATACCTTTAAAAATTATTTACCATCCCATACCATAAATAATTTATAGATTGT
>MU227299.1:598486-616641 GCA_018584345.1 Thuja plicata
CCCTCATTTCAATTTCAAAGCATTTCAATCAATCTTTAGGTTTTAGTTTATAAGTTTTCAAATTCATATTTCATTGATTAGTTATTACATTGATTTTCTAACATTCTAACCCTAATTAACATTAGGTCCTAGATTTCAATTTTGTTAGTTCAGCATAGTTCATTTATTCACATTTAGTTTTCAATCCTAACTTAGATTTGTTAATTGTTAGAATCTGTAGTCATAAGTTATTTGCAAGTTTTCAATTATTGGGTACACCTGCCCTGGTTCCTAACCTAAAGTGCAGGGATTCAAGTTAGAGAAAATGCTTTGAATCCGTCAATTGGCATCCCGTAACCACTAAGAAGAAATCCAGTGATTTCAGGAGCCAACACCAGGTAAGGGCACTTATATCAATCTGGTCTCCATTGTTATTTGATCGAATGACATTTTTTATTGCATGGTTGGATTCCTCAATGTCACTACAAATTTTGACAATTTTGTCTTTGTCACGCCTTCCATCCCATATTTTCTATAATGTCTCTATTACATTCTTTCCAATATGCATAACATCAAACAAATGCATGATTGTGAGTTTCTCGTAGTACAAAAACCTATAAATTATGTAGGATAATTTTTTAGTCCTTTTGGAAGTTTGTCATTAATGACCCGACGACCTTCACGAGCATCAATTACATCATTAGTAAACAAAATAGAATATTAAAATATAAATTTCAAACAAAAACCATCAGATGGAATGACATTACCTCAATGATTTATTCTATTGTATTCCAACTTCCATAGGTGAGGTGTCATTCTCCATGGCTTTGATGCAGTCTCTTCTTTCCCATTGAAAATATGTTTTTTGGTAATTAGGTACTTATGACTTCTGTGGAGAAAGTGCCTATACTCATCGAACACTTGCTTTCGTAAACTTTTTGAATGATGACATTTCATCTTTGGACCACAAATTGGACATGTAAATTTTCCCTTTGTCTGAAGATCTACAAGATCGTTTATAATTGGATTAAATATGATAATTTTGTGTTAGCACTATAACATACCAAAAAATAGATGTTAACAAGAGAACATACCACAAAAATATGTTAGCCCAGGGACATCATGTATTGTCCATACAAGCATTACATTGTATGGAATTGAAATAATCTTTGTCCTATTGGTCTAGAGATGTCATACCTAGTGACCCCATTCCATAACACCATCAACTCATCGATAAGGGGCTCAATATATACATTCATATCTTTAAATTGGTACTTACCTAGTTGAACGTACAAAAACATTACATAATTATTATGACCATTTTGATGGATTATTTATAATAAATTAATTTAGATGACTATTAAATAAAAAAATGTCTAAAAAAATCATTGCAAACATTATGTGCTCCCTCTTTATGGACATCGAAGGAGGAATGTTATTGTTGATAACAAAAATAGGCCACACCAAGTAAACATATCTCATCTCTCGAAACGGATTGACACCGCCCATTGCCAATGAAAGCCTAAGATTAAGAGGTTCTTCTTTAAAGTGTGGAAAATTTTCCTCTATTTCCTTAAATGACAAACCATTCACAGACATTCGCATAATGTCATCTTAAATTCTATTGCGTGCATGGTAATCCATAAATTTTGCCAAGCTAGTGCACCTGAATAATTGTTGCAGGCATGGAATAATGAGAATATACCGAAGAACCTTGCAAGGCACCTTTTTTTTATTTGATCTGATCGATATCTACCAATATGACAATTAGGTCATTCTGTTGCAAATTCATGTTGTTTGTGATATATAATACGATCATTCATACATGCATGTATTGTTTGATACTCCATTCCAATATCTTTCATAATGGCAGAAAATTATCAGTACGAGCAAGGTAGAATGTTTGATGGTGGTAACAAACACTCATCTATCAACCTACGACTAAAAATATAATTGGTTAATATAAAGAATATTAATTGGTACATGATTCACCCTTTGTTAACTATAAGAAAATTATGACTAAAAAACATGAAAAAGATGACATATATGACATACCTTAACATTCGTGTGATTGCTACGTTGGATAAACCATTCATAACCTTCAAGTTCACCAACAAAAATACAGTGGCAAGAAGAGTTTTTTGGGAGCCTTTGTATAGGGGCTCGTATGCCTTCTCAAGTATAGGTACATCAAGGTCATCATCATCATCATCATAATCATCATCATCATCAGTTGTGCCAGTTCCATCATCTTGATCATCATGATCTTCTTCCATGGGATCATTACCTTCTACTTTGATATTCACACCTCCATGTTCCCTTATTTGGAAATCCACATTCTCTGGATTGTCATGGTCCATAACATGAAACCCAGGGTGGTTGACCTATATCAAAATGATGACCTTAAATTAACCATGACCATGATGTCATCATCAATTAATTTCTTATGTATATAAATTATTGAAATAATATATTGAAATACATACCAATGGATGAAATTCATTTCCCCCTTCAATGTGACCATGCTTCCTACAATGTTCCTTAGTTGTTTTGATTAGATATCTTCGAGTCTTTAATCCCTTACAAATATTGCAGGGACAATAACATTTTCCATCACATTTTATTTTAAAGTTATACCACAATCTAGCAATTGTCTCCTTATTTTGTTTTAGGTTGATATTATCAGACACGGTCTTTCTTTAATGGAATGACTCGTTACTTGTACATTGACTAGAATTTTGGTGGAAGAAGGATGATTTTTTTTCAACCTGCAGATACAGACACCAAACAACCATTTCTCAAGTCTAATTTTCTCAACACAAAGGGACATTTATCATACCCATAGAAACCTGATTATTTTTAAATGGAATACACCAAGGAGTACCATAAAAAATATTGACCGTTTAAAATCATGAATAGTAAACCTAAATCAAATAGCTCATTTTTTTATCAGCATGTGTAGTCTCGCAATATCAAGAAATGTGTAGTCTCAGAACTATCCATTTCTCTATGTATATGAAAATGAATGAAATATCAAACTGAAATAAAACATTGAAAAAAATAGTATTCCACATAGAGTGAATGAAATATACCATCAAAAGAGGGTGAACTCCACAATTGGCACAAAATTGGATAGGGGAAAATTCAAATTCAAGGCCTAATTTATCAAGAACAATAAACAATGCAGAACCCCATAATTAAAAACATGAAACACACTTTGTCAACAATGTTCAAAATCATTAGGACTATAGAAAAATCATTAAGGCTATAGAAAATCATGTTCTAGCAATTGACGGTTCTGATGCTTTGCCATTACACCAATTGAGCATTCATCATTTTGTACTTCTTGGTGTATTCCATTTAAGTATATCAGGCACAAAGTATTCCATTTATATATGTTCAAAATTTTTCCAGTAATGATTTGGGGAATACAATCATGTAAAACACAAACTAATATTATTATTGTGTTATGTAAAACACAATCATGTAAAACCTGTGCATATATAGCCTTCACCTGTGCATATAAGATTTGATTAGACATGGTATATGCATAGGTGACAAACATGCAAATTTAACCAAGTATTACTGGGAACTTGACCATGCAACAAATGGACTTGTGATAATTTTCACAATAGTACATTTTTTGTAGGGTAAGCTCCCAGTAGTGCTTAGGAAAATCTACATGTTCATCACCTGTGCATATACCTTCTCTGGTGGGAGGAGTATAATGTTGTATAGTATGTCATTGTCGTTGTCATTGTATATGGGATCATGGGTAGTATTATGAAATAAGTTGGTGTTTTGGGGTGTTTAAGGTCTTGAAAAGGTAATATTCAATGTAAGAGTTGATCAAATAAGGTATATGCACATGTGAAAAACATGCAAATATGACCTTAAGCATTACTGGGAGCTAGACCCGACAGAAAATAGACTTGTGATGCTTTTCACAATAGTATATGTGTTGCAGGGTAAGGTCCTAGTAGTGCTTAGGAAAATTTGCATGTTCATCACCTGTGCATATGAAGTGGCTCTAATGGCAGAGACAGTCACTAAACAACCATTTTGTCAACTATAATTTTGTCAACACAGAGGGACATTTATCATAGCCATAGAAACCTATTTATTTTTAAATGGAATACACCAAGGAGCACCATCAGAAATATTGACCGTTTACAATCATGAACAATAAACCTAAATTAGATAGCTCATCTTTTTATCAGCATGTGTACTCTCACAATATCAACAAATGTGTAGTCTCAGAACTGTCCATTTCTCTGTGTATATGAAAAATGAATGAAATATCAAGCTAAAATAAAACATTGAACAAAATAGTATTCCACATAGAGTGAATGAAATATACCATCAAAAGAAGGTGAAATCCACAATTGGCACAAACTCATACATGGGCAAAGTCAAATTCAAGGCCTAATTTATCAGGAACAACAAACAATGCGGATCCCCAATATCGAAAACATGAAACCTAATAAAGAACACTGCAAAAATTGATTGGGATGATGGAATTTACAAAGTAAGGAAAGGTGAGAGGATCAATCAAATAATCATAAAAAGAAACACACTTTGTCAACAATGCTCAAAATCCTGTCACCAAGCACAGACACAGGAAATAAAAAAGGGACAAAAGACAAGAAATACAAAAAATCATTAGGACTATAGAAAAATCATTAAGACTATAGAAAATCAAGTTCTAGAAATGGACGGTTCTGATGCTTTTCCATTACAAAAATTGAGCATTCATCATTTGGTACTTCTTGGTGTATTCCATTTACATAAGTTCAAAAATTTTCCAGTAATGATTTGGGGAATGCAATCATGTAAAACACAAACTATTATTATTATTATTATGAGAAGAGGTCAAAAGTAAATTCAAGTAGTTTATACATAAAAGGACATATGTTTAATAAACTTGAATTGAATTATGTTAACTTAATTCATGCAATAATAAAAACCACCCACTCTACACCATTGAAAACATCTTCAATGTCCCTCAATAAGTCAGTGGAATCATCCAAGCAAGTTAAACAACTCAAAAATCCCAAATGTGTGTGTATATGTGTATATACATGTGTGTGCATATATACCCACACATGTGTGCATATATACCCTCACACGTGCATATATGTGTATATACATGTGTGTGCATATATACAACTCTATTTTGAAATTTTATACTGACTATCCTGTAGAAGTTCACAATTTGATTTTGTCTTTCACTATAAATTTGTAAGATCCATCCCCTTTTTGTACATACTATAACTTGGGGATGGATCCACATTTGTATTTTACTTTCTAACATGAATAATGCAGAAACAAGAAGGAGTTTGCAAGTGAATGAGGTTGGAAAGTCGAGTTTGACAATGTTAGAGGGTTACATGCATGGTGAATGGTTATTACAGCAGAGAATGTAGCCATGGTCAAGAATTGGGTCCATGTGCATGAGAAGAATGAATCTTGACCTATGAATAATTGGATTGGAGATATCAATCATTATGCAATTTGTTACACATATATTCTGCATCTTCCTACTCCAAGTTGAGTTTACAAATGTACCTAGTTCATCTATCAATATTTTAATGAGTCTAGAGTCCCTCATAACCAAGGGGAGGCTATATAGATGCAACCAAATTGAAATGGTGATGATAGTACCCTCAAAGTGGAAATAGGTGACCATGGTGTAAATAATGGTTTGAATTTTTGAAAGAACCAAGGAATGTGTTACTACACAAAATTGCAATCTTCCATAAAGCTAAACTATAGCATGAAAAAGCCATGTTCTAAGATGTCAATAGAAGAAGCTACCAAATTTATCCATATTGTTTTAGTATAGGATATAGAATTTACAAAGGGAAGATGCTTGAATTTCAAGCGCTTGAAAATAAGAGACATTAACCAATATTGTCTAAAATTGCACTAACACAAATATTCCAAAACATGGAAATTGAGACTTTAGTTGGTAAAATCACTATTGTGTCCCCTAAAGAAAAGGAAGTTGGAGTATGAACTAGTTGAATAGAAGAAATTAGGGGTTATGTTTTGAAATCATCACCTTCTAGATGCAAATTGAATGAAAACCAACAGTTTCCTATGAAATTCTGAACTGGCATGAACACGTGCAGAGGTATCTAATCCATCAAAGTATTATGATTTGAAGCCTATGTGAGTTTTCACTTTGATACAACTAATTTGATCTCATTCCTGTTTGTGTAGTTGAAGTTATAATTGGTTTGGTAAAAACTTTATGTGGTACATTTGGTAATCAATTTGGGGAGTAACTGCGTACTTTATGTGCTACATTTGACTTAGTCATTTGCAATGACTTGGATAGATGAAATAAGTCTATAAATTTTACCTACAATAGTTACAATGAGGAAACTCTTGTTGATTATGATTTTTTCTTGAAAAACTTGATTGGAAGGACAAAAGAAAATATGATTGTTGAATATATCTAGGATTTAAAATTATATGGCAATTTGGTTCACCAAGTTTTTCTTGGGCTGATACGAGACAACATGGGAAAAATTCTCTTTGTCTTTGGCATCCACATTTAAAGGGAAGAATTCTTTTGACCCAATAAAATTACACTAACATCAAAGTAACTTTAGAGAGGCTATTTTATAAAGATAAAATCCCATTTCAAAGCCTCCATAGTTGTGTGTTAGCAAATTTAATTCAAGGTGCTCTTGATTAGTGAAAATGATTAAAAAAAATAGTAACAAATTGCTTGGTTTGACAAGGAATGAAAAATTGCAAGAAAGTTGAAAGATCCAAACAAGAAAAAGGTAAATATTAAGTTGTACAACAAATTTTGAGAAAGGAAAAAGTGATTTCATGAAAACCAAATGGGAAGAACTAAACTACATTGGTAAGAATAACCCCTACTTATTTTGGAAGGAGCTTCAACCAAGAAAGAAGCAAGTTTGAAAATAAAATTATAACTACTCAATTGTTTGAATATGCAAGCCAACTTTATGAGCATCAATTAGAGGTTTTCCGCCTCCCTTGGCCAACACTACATCAAAATTTTTTGTGTTGCAAGAGATTGAGATGGACATTAAGAAATTGAGAGTAGGAAAGCTAACAACTTGGTCAAACTTCAAACAAAGTATCTAAAGTGGGGGGTAATAATTCTCACTTCACACATTATATTAATATCCAACACCATCATTCACAAGGGGTTTTGTTGATGTGAGGAGATCTTGAATATCAACAAGGACAAGTATTTCATGGCCTACTCCTAGGAAAATTTATGCAGTTAGGAGCTTTCATGGATTAGCTACTTTCTATAGGAATTTTATCAGAAGTTTTATTATGATTTGTGCTCCTATCCTAGATACTATCAAGGGGGAAAAAATGTAAGTTTTTTTGGACCAAAGGATCCAATGAAGCCTTTGAACTCCTTAAGCAAAAGGTATCCCAATATCCTATCCTAAAGTTCCCTTCTAATTCGTGCAAATGTTAACCAAATCAAACCAAACCAAATGCAAATGGAAGGTAGTTCATCAACAGATGTTATGGATTCACTTGATCATAATATGGAAACCATACACATCTGTATAACTCAATGTTTGCTTAGAAAACAATGATTTTTCATTCAAAAATTGCTTCAAACAATAACCCATGGTAATCTCCCAACCTCACAGACATCTTACCTCTTAAAAACCATCCCCTATCTGAACCAAACAATCCAAAAGTGGTTGTGATCGTTGGGGAGTGAGTTGCAACAAAATGAGCAACATTTTGAAAAATTGCATTGACAACATTGTAAAAAATGACAACTTTTTGATAAAACCAACAAAACAAACATTTAAGCATCCCACCAAGTGGGAAATGACTCAAAACATCTACCAAAAATATAATATGGTCAAACATGACCCTTAAAACACTTCTGCAACCTAAAACACAAAATTTCATAAAACACTAGAGATAGTCCATTGAACTAAGGACTTATGGTATATAGATTTACCAATAAGATCCCTGTCCACACAAGATGGACCATTAAAAACTAGTAGGATGGTTAGAAACATCCCTTATTATATTTGAAAAAAAACTAATAAAACTCAAGTCCTAAACTCAAGTCCTAGGTTCCCTACACCACAGATAGCCTCTCATGAATTAATAATTTAATTTCAACTTAACCTCAGTCTAGAAAAAGGCTCTTAGCTAGCATTCAAATAATTCTTTCACCATCACCAATAAGATTAGATCCTAGGTTCTCTTTGCATTTGATAGGACCCCAAATTTCATCAATGGTTGTGTTTTATAATTTATTTATCTCTTCTGACCATCAATGCCTCTTTTATGTTATTTCTTCTGTATAAAAAAATGGATGCCAAAAAGTCGATGTTTATGATTTTGTTTGTGAATGCATTTTGGTTCAGTTGGATTTTGTTGAAGGAAAAATCTTCCTAGTTCTTGTGGAAATTAATTAGAATCACTTCTGACAAATTTCATTGTGTGTGTTATCAATTTACCTTCACTAAATTTAGAAGGATACCTAGATTCCTTTCTCCCCTCTCTAGTCCATCTAAGAATATTTGATCTTCATCACACAAGATCACAATAAACCTATGACATTTCTTTTGGTTATCTAAAAGTTGTGGGCATGTGGGTGGGATGCCAAGGCATCCCACATTTTAAGATAAAAATTGGAGATAACCCCCTTTTAAGGTAATAACCACAGTCACATTAAAAATAGGGAGATGGGATGAGTGTCTAGATCTTGGGAACACGTCCCTGATGAACACTCAAGAGAACATGTAAATTAATCACTTAAATCTACAAATGAGAATATTGGTATTTTTATTAATATAATATTGTTGAAAGAACACCAACCACTTATGTAGCAATGTCACTTGTAATTATTCTATAATAATGTTGGATTCAACATTTTTAAAAAGAAACCAGCTCTTACATGAGCATGGTTTGGTCAATTTATGAGAATGTGAATTGAATGAATTGAATCTCTTCACTTTATTATGTTTTATATAATTTATGGATGAAGTAATTCAAACCTAATAATGCTGTTAATAATAGATTAGATGAATTGTAACTAATCATAACACAAGCTGTATCTCCTAAATACCTATATATGTATATCTATGTATATAGTTGGATATATATATATATTTTTAAGAACACACACACACACACACACACACACACACACACACACACACACACACACACACACACACACACACACACACACACACACACACACACACACACACACACACACACATATNTAAACACACACACACACACACACACACACACACACACACACACACACACACACACACACACACACACACACACACACACACACACACACACACACACACACACACACACATGTATGGGATATCTCTCTTTGATTTCTGATAAACTAATAAGATAATTAGTAACTCTTACCAAAAATCTGTAATAAAGCAAAAACTAAATCAATGACTATTCGGGATAAAGTTCAATTCATCAAGATAGATCTCTCCATTAGTAAACAATGGAATATAACTCCTAGAATACCCCCAAAATAGTAGAGCAATGATTTCCTAGTAATTATAAATAATTATGGACTATAATTACACACTGTCATATCAAATAACTATTTCCTATAATTAAGCCCTTAGATAATTACTCCAATTTCAAAGTAATAATGATTCTAAGGCATCGGATATAAGGTGTGGACAATAGTAACTAATAGTAATGTGAATACATGATGTATTCAATGGAGATTGATCCTAATAATCTCTTATCTTGAAGTCCATATAACAAATTTTACATACTTATTGACTTCAGGTAAGGACTCATCAAGAAACTCTCAAGGCATCTAAAAAATAATATACAGGTATAAAGATAGTAACATTTCTCCTAGTAATTATGCTTAAGGCCCCTAATGGAATGAATAGGGTAAGATAAGAAATATATGCAAGGAATGTGAATAGATTTAGTATACAAGAGATTTAGTAGAGACCAAGGATGTCTCTTTAATCATGTGTATACCACCATTTCTGATCCTATCCTTTATATATATAATAAGGATACTGAACAATGTAGGTCACTAATCAGTCCATAGGGAAGATAGTGGAAAATGAATTTTGTGGAAACTTTCAACTCTCATAGATGAACTTTGGTGAATAGATGTGGTGTTTAATATAATAAGTTTGGATTAAAATCGCTATATACTAGAGACAAAGACCTAGTAGGGAAGATTATACCTGATTATGATTGTCTGAATATTCTTAAACCATAGGAGGTAGACATATGGTTAGCACCTATGACTATTTACTCTTTGGCTTAGCTATATGACCATTTCAATTAGAGCAAAATGTATGGACCGTTTTTCTTATAAGAAATAATAATGAACACTTCGCTCATCAAAGAAAAAAATAGTAGAATAAGTTAGATAATATATTACCTATGTATAATCTAGAGTATATTAATATGGATTTTTCACAATACTAACATTCATGATAGAAGAAAATTACCAGCTCAGAGCATTGAAAATATATTTTCTAATGAAGTACTTAGTAAAGTGACTAACCATAATTTATCCTTTCAAAGAAATTTTTCTCTTTAGATGTATTATGTATGCAGAAAGTACACAAGGGCTGAAGGGAAAGATAGTATGTAGAAGACTGGAATATGGTAGGGATTTGGACTAGTATGATTACTTCTTACCAAGGAACTGTTGTACTGAAACCATAGAAAAGTAATTGAAGGCAAGATTAAGAAATTTAAAGTTCATAAATGTAAATTGTAATGTCAAAAATTCTAAGGGAATACCCTTAGAAATGGAAAAACTGAAAAGGAAATGTATAATTCCATATTTTGTAAATGAGGGTATGCCCTCATAAACTGCATGTAATTTTTTTGATCTGGACTATGTTGTTACCATCATTTATTGTCACCATCATCTATAATATGTCATGAAACCCTCATATAGCCAACATGTTATGGTGAGATTTAAAAGTAATCATGGAGGTCACTCATAAATGACATCATAAAATTTTTGTCTACATGGTGGATGGATGGCGTGGTGATTGTCTAGCTCCTCAATAATCACAAATTTATTGTGTTGGAATAATGGAAGGGTGTGTACTGAGAGGGGAGGGGTGAATCAGTACCCTTAAAAACTTTATATCACTTAACCTTAATACTCATTGCTTGTATAACCAACCAATGTTGCTTTACTACCTTATGCATGTAATATCATAGTATAAATGTAAGTGCATGTAAAAAAACATAGAAACATTCATGAAACTCATTTACACATGACACAAGAATTGATAACACAAAAAACCCTATTAGAAGGTAAAAATTGCGGTGGGGATGAAACCCACAAAGCTTCACTATCTACAGAATGGAAGGTGCCGGTTAAGGCTACAAGTTGTGATCACTTCTGATGATTTTACTCTGTTAGGAGTAACATATTAGACTTGTTAGGTCTACTCAGTTAAGATATTTTTGCAACACAATTTATGTGTGCACTTGGTCAAGAGATTTATAATAAGACTGTTAAGTCCACCTTCTTGAAGGATTTCTTCTATTTGCTACAATTGTTAGAGAGTAGAGAAAAATATTTATGACTTGATAGATTGCATTCTTGAATTGCTGATTATAGATCTATTAAGTTCACAAAATATATGTATCACCTATTATGATGAATAATAATTCTATTATGCTCGATATCCTTGAATCTAGTTCTTCATAACTGAATTCTGCTTTATCTGATCTTCTACATGAAACTCTCTGTCTGATCCCTAGATGTCCTTCTGCGGCTACAATCATCATGTTCTTGATTGATTACACATCTATATATACAATGTATTGACTGGTGCAGGAGTACCTAAGGTAAGAAACATTTCTAGGTTAGGAAGCATTTTCAGTTTGTAAGGTGTTTGTTCCACCATTCTTGTAATGACCAAGGTCAATCGGTGAACAAACACCATAGTTGCTTAATAGTTATTTTCTATTTTAAAGTATGTGTTGAGGTATCTTATAAACCTCTAGAAATATAACAAGGCTCTAGCAACTAGAATTGATGAAATGAAACTAAGTTATACTGGTGCTCAGGAAAATCTGTTGCTCGAGAATGCTACTCGGGAATCTTGCTCAGTTTACTCTAGGTTTCTCGGGTACGCTGTGTAGAATGCTCAGGAACGTCGCTCGGGTTACACTTGGTGCTTAGGGTTGTTTCTTGGTGATGTTGCTCAGCGTTTCTTGCAGATTTTGGGTTTTTTGACTAGTGCTTGGGTATTGAAGGAAAAATTTATTTTGACACTCGGGACTAGTGCTCGGTAATGGCGGTCTGTTGCTCGGTTATGTCGGTTAACAACCTAGAAAATGTGGGATGTGACGTTTGTGACCACCTGGGTCAACTTCAATGACTCTCAATGTGTCTTTTTTTGTCTTTGATGGACATGAACACCTATTCTAGTGATGGGAGGGTCATTTATGGCTCGACCATGCCTTTTGTGCAAGATGGTTGAAGTTGTTGGAGGACGCAAGATATTTTGAAGGAAGAAGCTATATAGTTAGAAGTTTGTAATATAGTAGAGAGTTAGAAAGGAGAGTAGACAAATAAAAAAAATGTAGAGGATTGTACATGTAATAGATTCAGATAATAATACAAAGAGTATTTTCTCTTTTTCTTCTGTAATCTGTTATGTGCTCTTTGTGTAATATGTTTGGTTTAGTTCTTCATTTTGAATCAGTGGGTTTAGCTTAAAGAATGAATCTATCCTAATAGATTCTATAGCATGAGATAGTATCTTTATAGTGGAACGAGGTCTAGAGAATTTGAGGTGAAGATCTTAGTGAATTCCTCAAGTTAGGGTTTGATAATACCCTATAAGGTCCATTCAGAGACCTCTAAGAAGAGTCAGGCTGACTATCGGTAAAAACTAGATCTTGGATTCTACATCATTGACCTAATTAGGTTTCACACTTTTCTTGAAAAAATCTAAGATAGAAGGTTTACAACTTGACATTGATCTCCTAGTTTGAATGAATACAATCAGTTAAACTAATTAAATCCATCAATTAAAATGTTTTTGATCCTCAAGAAATGGTTGTCTAGCTAAGAAAAAAGCTAATTTAAAGACTAAAGTGCTTTAGTTGACATGTAGCTCAGATCCACTTTTATCGGTGTTAAAAATATCTCTCTGTTAGACTGGCACTCAGTGATGTCTCTACTCAGTTATGTCTATGTAGACTTATTATTGGTTATATCTTTGTAGACTGATGCTCAGTTGTGTCTCTATTTGGTTATGTCTCTGCTCGGTGTACTAAGCATTTTGGTGACCACCTTGTTTGGTGCACACTGTTGCTCGGTGAATGCTAACCCTCGATGAATGCTGAAACTCGGTAAATGCTGAATGACAAAAATAGTCTTCTTTGAATACTAATGACAAAATCTGATCCTTTAAGGATTATCAATATCCCCATTTGGTATTAGTATCAAAAATTGATATGTACAATATATAAACCAAGTATGTTATCCTTATACAATGACTCCCTCTATGTACATGCCCTTGGTATGTACATGTTTCCCTCTTTTACATGTTTTCCTTGGTACATTTTCCCCTTTGTAGATACAATGAATGTACATATACATTTTCCCCCCTTTTTTTGAAAATAATGACAAAGATGCATAACTTACAACTTGTCAAAAATGTGCTTATGAGACTGCTTGATGTACTCCATCTACTTTTCGCATTTCTCCTTCAGGTGTTCTAGGGTCATATGCTCCAATGTGATTTGAGCATGCATGTCATAGATGCTTTTAGCAACTAACATCTCTGGGGTGGAAATTATAGTCTTTTCTGTTGTCATATGTGTCATCAGCAATGTGAGATTCGGTAGTAACAAGCTTTGTAGCTTGGTTACTTCATCTCTGATTTTTCTTTCTTCATTTTGTATCTCTAGTTTTAACCATTTAGATTCAACTATCTTGTCATAATGCAATTGGAATGCATTTGGCTTGGTTGAAAGACTTTGTGCACTAGCTTTGAGATATTCATTCAATTTAGCTATTTATGCAGCATATTCTGTGGTGAAGTTGTCAATAGTGCATAGCTTTTGAACTAGGGTAACTAACTCTAAAATAATAGGTTCTAATTGAGTTACCAGTTCAGAAAGTTTCACATTGTTTACTGCCACTTGTTGGCTGATTTTCTTTGTGAGTTTGTAGTGATACTTTTCCTCAGCTCTTTCTTCAATGAACTTCTCGGCATCTACATTCTGTTGTGTGATTTCCTCGGTCAGAACTTCTAGTTGATCAATGATGGGTGCATTTTGATCAAACTATGTATCAAGAACTACTTGCAATAGTATTTCCTTTGCTGATTCTAGGACTTGTGTATTCCTGTGTTCCATTTTGAGTTTTCTCTATTGAGATTTCATTTTACATAGCTCCCCATACCTTGTCAATGAATTGTAATCAAGGGTTCTTGGATCATAGTCAGGTATTTCTATGATTTCCTCAAGTGTTACTGGGGCTTTATTCTTCTTGTTTTTCTTCTTCTTTTTAATGTTTCTTGATGCAAGGGAATGGGGTATGATAGCAAGAGCCTTTTGTTTCTCAATTTCTATCATTGATTTCTCAGGAGGTGTGGTGCCTTTGCTAGGTGGATCAGTCAATACCTATTGGTTAGTTGTAGACGTCTCTACATCAACCTTGAATTGACTTGCAACCTTTTCTTCCTTTCCACTATCCTCAGTGGGTTTATCACTCAGTTTCTCCTCTCCATTTTTATTTGTCTTGTCCCCTTGTTCATCACATTTGTCCTTCGATGTGTCTGATTTAGGCTCAGGTGTTTTCTCCTTAGCTTCAATGATTATATTTATAGCTTATAGAAATAAAGGCATGTTACCTGGTACATTTTCCTGTGCAACATTTGTAGTTTCCTGTTCATTTGTTTTCTCGGTGGCAATGTTTACATCTTCATCATCCTTGAGATTATTATCAGAATCACCTTGAGTTATATATTTTATAGTGATATCTGGTGTTTCTCCTAATGATTGTAATATCTAAGGAATATCATCCATGACCTTACTTTCCTATGTTGTCATATCAATGGGATTGACATCCTCGGTGTCACTGATGAAAATATGCTCAGGGCTCGGTGTGGTCTCCTTCTCCTCATTGTGAGCTATCTTGGTTAGAGCCAATACCTGCTTGGGTGTATTAAAGATTTGTGTCCAAATATTATTGCTTTCTATATCAATCTCTTCGAACCTATCTTGCAGTACTTCATATGCTCTTGTCTTTGCAGAAATATTCTTGGAGTGCTCCTGCAAGGTTGAGTTGATTTCTTCAACTGTGGACTCAGGCATGAATGTAACTAGGGATCTCTCCCTCGTCTATTTCTCTGTGTGTAATGCATATGTCCACCTGGCTGATATCTTATCATTTAGATCTTGTGGAATATGACTTCTGAATTGTAGAGGTACATACTTGTATGGTACCATCATTTTAATGATTGCTTCCTCTAATTTATTCTGATCCTTGATAGACAGATGTACCCATTGTCTAATCTTATTATTTGATATACTGCCTATATTGATGATTGAATCTGCAATTTCATCAATTGTCTTTTGAATTTTGGCCTTCTCTTCTTGTATTCTTTGTTCTCCTTCATATTTTTCAGTGTCATCCTTGTCCTCTCTTACTCTTACTTATCTTTTGCATTTTCTAGGCTCTGTTGAGGATTTTATTTTCATATAAGTTTTCACTGTACCTTTCTTCAACGGTGGAGAGTCTACCTTGGTTGTTTTTCTTCTTGTCCTAGATGTAGCTGTTACATTAGTAACCTTTGATTTCTTGGCCTTTGGTGGCTCTGCATCAGATTTGGTAGACTCAGAGTCACTTAACTCTTTACCTTCACTAACGGGTGACTATTCCTCGATGATATCCTCTATTTTTTCTAACTCTTCGTCAGTTACCAAGAGTTTCCTCTTGAGTGTTTTCACCATTTGAGTTTTCTTCTTCCCTATCTTATTGACTACTAAGCCAGTCTTTATCCTTGACTTGGCTTCTTCATATGTGCCAAATCTACTTATATTTGTCAACTGGTTCATTTAGTAGGGTTTCAATGGCTTTTGTATCCTGATCTATATCAATTTCATATGTGGTGGTAACCATGCTGTTCTAGGGTTGAAAACTTTTATGAGTGTAGTGTCGGTGTCCACTACAAAGTATATCTCATCTTTGTATTTTTCCACTAGTTGAGCAGGGATTCTCATTCTCTTCTCCATCCTATTCTTGAATGTGGCAAAGTAGCCATCCATAGAAGGTATGAAATTGTCTCCTAGTTGTAACACCCCAAAATTGGCATCTTGCAACCCTAACCAATTTTGTTGCATTTTTCATTCTTCTAAATCATCAAAGTCCTATTGTACTAGGCAATTCTAAGTTTTGACTGACTCTACTCAACCTAAGTATCAAATATAGAAAATCCTAAATCTGTATTAATCATACATTATATTTAATTCCTAAATATCAATCAATTGGCTAAACAAATCCTATGATTGAATTAATTTAATTATAAAGTCCTAGCACTTTAATTAAATTAAATCCACCTCTTTTAGCTAAAACACATGAAAATGAATTAAATAATATTTAATTATTAAATAAATATTCTCATTTCAATAATTGAATTTAATTATTCAAATAATCGAGAAAAACACATTTATGAGGTCATATTCTATTTATTTAATTAAATATTCTCTCCAAAATATTCTGTCCTGTTCAGAAATGGAAACTTTGAATTAACTGTGCTTTAAAGAGAAAGAAAACAGTTAAAATCAAAAGAAAACAGTTAAAAACAAAGAGAAAACAATTTATTGTTTTCTTTTAAAGAAAGCTTTCTATTTTGAACTGGGTTTTCTATCTGTTTTATGTCAAAAAGGAAACTTTCTATTCTAAGCAGACTCTCAATCTATAAAAGAGGTCCCATTTCTCATTCAAACCCCCAGTCATTTTTATGCGTTGTTAGAAAAACAAATTCCTGCTACATTTTATCATCTTATTTCTAGTTAAAAGCTCTCATTTTCAATAGATTAATGTGAATTTTTTAGATTAATTGCATTGCAATCATGTCTTAGTCTAATCTCATTTCAATTCTTAGATTAATCTTGCATTGCATTGCATTCATGGAGAAAAATCTTTCGTTCTTGAATTGGTCTAGGTTGTGAGACTCTCGTTCTGAGAGCCATTAGAAACCCCATCTGGATAGAAGGCAACAAGTCAAATCATACAAGCACGCAGGATGAATAACTTGTATTGACTTATGTATGTGGATTATGAACAAGGACTATGTTGAAGTGTATGTTGTATGTGGTAAAATTGGCCTTGTTATTCAACCATACATTTCAACATAGTCCTTGTACATCAGCCACATACAGAAGTGAATATGATTTATTCATCCTACATGCCTGTATGATTTGACCTGTTGCCTTCTATCTAGATGGGGTTTCAAAATAGCTCTCAGAATGAGAGTCTCACAACCATAGACCAATATAAGAATGAAGGATTTTTCTCCATGAATGCAATACAAATTCAAGATTATTCTAAGAATTGAAAGATGCAAGATTAATCAAAGACATGATTTCAATGCAATTATTCTAAGAAATTAAAATTATTCTATTGCAAATGAAAGCTTTTAACTAGAAATGAGATGATAAAATGTAGCAACAATTCAGTATTCTAACAATGCATATTTTCTCCAGGGGTTTGAATGAGGGATGTGTGTTCTTTTATAGACGTGTTCTTTTATAGACTGAGAGCCTGCTCAGAATAGAAATTTTCCTTTTTGAAATAAAACAGATAGAAAAGCCAGTTCAAATTAGAAAGCTTTCTTTAAAAGAAAATAATAAACTGTTTTCCCTTTGTTTTAACTGTTTTCTTTTCTAATTTAACTGTTTTCTTTCTCTTTAAAGCACAGTTAATTCAAAACTTCTATTTTTGAACTGAAGAGAAGATTTTTGAGAGAATATTTATTAAATAAATAAAGTATGACCTCATAACTATGTTTTTCTCAATTATCTGAATAATTAAATTCAATTATTGAAATGAGGATATTTATTTAATAATTAAATATTATTTAATTCATTTTCATGTGTTTTAGCTAAAAGGGGTGAATTTAATTTAATTA